>JAIPRL010002441.1:0-60022 GCA_025469235.1 Pemphigus obesinymphae | reverse complement strand
TGGAAGGTTATTGGGGAAGTTAATATATAGGAGATAGATAGCAGATAATATATTAAAAATAATAATAAGTAGCAATAAAAGCTACGAAAAATGAATTTTTAATTTAAAATAAATTTGAAATCTATAGTAAGAAAAAAAATACAATAACTATAGGAAAATACAATATTGTATATTTGTATACATATATATAATATATAAGTAATATCTATAAGTAATCTATGCTTTTTGAGAGTTGGTAAACGGTAACATTTAGAATATTATGAATTTTTATGATAAAGAAACATATATTATAATAGATACGTGTATATTGAGCCTGAGAATTTTCTAAATAAATATTCAATTTATCTGAATATTATAAAATAAATTCTAATAAAATATTTATCCATGGATAAATTGCAAAAACATAATACATATATTACAGGAAAATAATATAGGTACCATAATAATAAAACTAAAAATCATAATTTATAGTGTAGGTACTTATATATAAGTAATATATACAATATACTTATACATACTTCTTTTTTTCATTTTGATATCTTCGCTGCGTCATCTTCATTGTCAAATATTTTTTAGTTACGCGGACAATTTTATTACGTTTATTAGCCATTTTTTTTATAATAAACGAAATAATGCGAAAATAATAATTTCAATAATAATACCACTATCACTTCATAAAACTTTTAAAATTACTACAATATTTTGACTACATTCACCGTTCACGAAACACGAGGAAATGATCATGGATATTCTTATATATGACAACAGATCATGATAATTTTTATCAAAGTTTCTAAGTATTCTGTATTTTTGTATTTATATTATTAAATAGGTAGGTACCTACTTATTTTTATACAAATTACACGAAATGTCTTTGCATTTGGCGATAACTATTTACGTATAATATATTATATATTTATATTTATATGTAAGTATACTTACGTTTCCTAATAATAATAAAAACATAATTTTAAAGTTCGATCAATAAATTATCAACAAATGTTGTTAGAGGCGTTAGAGCTGGTACTATAAAAATATGATATCGAGTATATAGTAACCAAAATTAAAATTGTAATATATAAATTTAAATGCATTTATCAATTTCTAAAAATAGTGTTTTATTCTATTATTATTTAAAATGTAAGTAAAGCTCTTACATTTATTTTAATTAGTTTACAAAGTTTCTAAATACGAAATCCATTAACTACCATAACACATTATGATATTAGTGTTCAGGTAACTCTAAAAATTATTTTTATGAAATAAAATAAAATATATATTATAAAAAACAATATATAAAAAGAAAATATGCCTAGAGTATTACTAGGGTATTTTGAAAACTAGACATATTTTCTTTTAGATTCTGAGCGAAGCAATTCTGAGTTTTACAATGATGTGTTTTTTTAGTTAGTTTTTTTATGTCTGAGTACAAAAATTCTACCAAAAGGAGTTGAGTAGCAGTTTTGGGGTAGGTATAGAGATTTGTTGATAGTAAATTCATTGTAGATAGTATTTTAAATTGGCCATTTTTTGATTTTCCCAGTACTTTCCCTAAGCGTAAACAATTCATCCTTTTTACATATTGAATGCCATATAACAACAAATAGTTACATACGCAGCATTTATATATAAATAATATACTGATATAATAGCTCCGCTCAGAATCGTATTTATCGAATGTAATTATTTATTGCTTTCAAATTAAAAATAATAAGTATAATACACTATCCTGTCCGAGGACCGATGGACTAACTTCCACCATAGACTGGACAACTTTTTATACATTGTTTTTTATTATATACTAATTATATATATATTGGTATTTTTTATAATATATATTTTATTTTATTTTTATAAAGTACCTATTACAATTTTTCAAATGAATTAATTTTAAATTTTAAATTTATTTTAATGAGCTTAAATAATTTTGAATATAGAGTAAGGAATTTTATTGTAAAGTCAGTCGTTATAACTTGGTTTCAATTCAATATTTTTATTATAGTTTTTCTTGGGTAGGTAATATAATATAAGCAAAATTCTATATTTTTGTGATTAATTATAATAATTTACATGTATTGTTATAAATATATTGTTATACTGTGTGCCAATAAAATATCACATAATATAAGACAACAAACACAAAAAGTGAATGAATAAGCAATAATTAATTATAATAGTATACTATATACGTATGATGTGTGAGTGTCGTACACAGCCACACAGATATCCTAATATTTACACTTGAAGTTTAGCCGTGCCGCGCCGCCACGGCTGCCGGCCAGTAACAACCTCGACAACACATTTTATTTTATTTGGATGGCCGACGGAGTAGGTAAATATAAGAATATTATTGTTATAAAGTAATTATTTTGGATTAACTTTTTTCTTGGAAGTGACGAGTGCAAATTCACTTTTTGATGTAGTGGGGGGAAAACTTAGTCGCCGCTACGCAAGGTTTATAGCACGATGTCGAAACAACTTACGGGTATAATATAGGCGGCAGCACATTACAGATGAAAAATAAACGCCAACGACTGAAAAACATAGTTACGAAAAAGGGTCAAAACATGTTCAAAAATTGATTTTAGTGTTAATTTACCTATTATAAAATCGATAGACGACAATATTTTGGAGTGAACCTCGTTTTGGGTTTTTTAATATGTAAATTAAAAATTTATATATTGTGTGGCGTCCTCTTAAGGAAAGAGAAAGATTGAAAAAAAGGAAGGTGTAAATAATAAAGAGTGATATGAGGTGGGTGGATGTAAGTGAAAAGGATGTGGAAGATCGAATTAACTAGAAGTGCAGGACTAGGGTGGCTGACCTAAATTTTTTGGAAGAGAAGGCGAAGTAGAAGGAGAAAGAGAAGAAGAATTATAACAATACTATTTGTCATAGTGTATATTAAAGTGTGGAAAATAGATATAGAAATCAAAAAACAGGTTGGAGCTGGACATTTTTCTAGTGCTTATACTATTATATAATGTTGTATAGCTAAATATTAAAAATATAAAAAAAAATGTTCTATAAATAGATTTAATTATAGAGGGTGATAATGGATTTAATGATATTAATATTTAATGTTGTTAGTTGATTAAATATACGTGTATATTGTTAAACGATCCATATTAATAGACAGATATATATATATATATATACTGATTGCCCAAGGCCCATATTTCGGTGGAGTAAAAATGCTAGATTTTTGTAAAATCGGATAACGTTGTAAGCGTTGATAATCGGTAGTCACTAGTCGCAATTGACTGGCGTAACGTGTATACCAAAGTTGTACAGTTATAGCCGTGATGTATACTTTACATTTCGAGTCATAAGCGATAGGCCTATTATTATCAGCACTTATACGTACACCGTTTTCCAATCTTACTAAAAACTAACATCATCCACTCAACCGAAATATGGGCCAGTGAGCAATCTATACGTTCTTATAGTAGGTATATAACATATTTAGTGGCGTATTTTAAATTTTTTTTTGTTGGGGGGGTTGTCTAAATATTGAAAATTGATAATTTATATAACCTTTATGTATTTTACTATCTTTAGGAGTAAAATCGCTTAGTTGACAGACAAAAGACTGTTGGTGATGGGGGAAAGGTTGGGTTGAGTTGGGGGTCCGTGCACTATTTTGGTAAATAATGCTTATTCAAAATATTTTATTTGAATTTTGAACTTATCAAAATTTTTAGCTTTAAATGTATTTAATATTGATATTTTTAGATATTTGTAAAATGTTTGCATCACATGGAAAAAATGTTATCATTAAACATGAATAAAAACGAGTGATAAAACAATTATTTCAACATTACATTAAAATAGTTAAAAAAATCTAATCACATTTGTAAAATCATTTTAAATGGTAAATACATTAATTGGAGACGGAAATATATGTTTAAAAAAAATACATATTTTAAACATTATTAAAACCTTTTTAATTTTTAAAATACATACTCTGTAAAATTTTCAAAAAATCAATATTTTTATGAAGAAATAACCATTTTAAGATGTATTTTTCGTCATTTTTGATTGTTTTTTCTTAAGTATTTTTTAAAAATCGACAAATTACTTCTTCGAAGTACTGATAAACTTTTGTGCCAAAAAATGGGTAGGTACGCATGAAAAAATTAGATCATGACATTAAGTCTTTTGGTCGATAAATTGCTCACAGAAAAATATGAAACAAATAACCATTATCGTAAAATGAAAAAAATATTTTGCACCATTCAGTATCTAAAATGTAGTAATTTTATTTATTTTTAGGCATTATTATTACTTTCTTAAGTCATCAAACTCTATTTTCAGTTATTATTTTTAAAAAAAATCCTGTCTACAAAAATTAATTTAGTATAAATTAAATAAGTATTAAAGTTTTTAAAAGTAATGTTTTTTGGTTCTAAAAAAAATACACTACAGTATATATTATATATTATATACGACCGGTCAGTAGGAGGTGGAACCATTTTTCTCGATGAATGAGAAATAATTTTATTCTACAAAACGATTCAAAACGAAGTTTAAGTGGATATTACATGTAACATGACTATTACTGTCAGTTACATATTTAGTATATTTTTTAACAATATATTATGAGAATAAACCAGAAATAACTATAAATGAATATGACTCACTACTAAACTCAACGACATGAAACTAGTTTCAAATTGTTAAATTAATAATAAGAAATAATAATGAACGTGATTTCAAATTTCTTAACAACATAACATAATATGTATCTATGTATATAATAAACTAATTGTATGCATGGCGTATTAAAAATAATTGTTCAATGCAAAAATTGTCGATCTTATATATGAAAAAATACTATGGTAGATGCGTAAATTCGAGTGGACATAAAAACAATGATTATACAATATTTGCTTCACTCAGAATTTAAAATAATTTAAATTTTTTAACCGTAAATTTATTAAATATTATAGTCAGTATAACAAACGTTTAATTTCATGATAAATTTGCAGTTTTTAAAATTTAAAATTATCACTCTTAGGACTTAAATATCTCAAAATATATAATTTTGTTAAAAAAAAAACTTTAAATGCTTATAAAAAATTCGTGAATATATTTTTTTGAATAAACATGGATAAAGTAAAGTATAACTTTATACATTGTATTCAATTTTCGGGTTATAAAGACTAAAATTAACTCTTTTAATTTTATGGCTCAAAATTTAAATTTGTATAAAATAGCCTAATATTATATTTCATTAATAATTTCATTATAATATTAATTTTGTTCTAAAATATATTATCAGTTAAAATTTCAAGTCCCTAAGACCATTATTTACAAAATAATGAAAAATAACCACATTAGATTTTGACAAAGTGGTATTTTTATCGTTTTTATGTTATTTTAAATTTTTTAATTTTAATTAATCTATTTTTTCACTTAAAATTATTTTAAAAATAAAATAATAACATAACTTGATCAGTCTTAGTTTTTATAAGATTACATTGCTTAGGAACATAACATATTATAGGGACCCATTTTGCACCCATTTCTATTAAACACGTCAGGATAAACAACATTTGAAATTTGGTCGTTTGTAACACAAACAATATTGTCTACAGGGCGGAATATATATATATATCTTAAGATCCAACAGATTGTGTAAGATACTTTTGTGTTAACTTGATAGGTTTAGAATTTTCATGAATATGAAAATGATAGACAGAATTTTTAGTAATATAAATTAATACTGAAGCTGTAATGAATAACAACTAAATATTGTTAAAAATCACGACACATTGATATTTTAAATCAAGAAAAAATAAATTAAGTAATATTTAAAGTAACAATAGGGACACAAAGTCACAAGGTCACGTTGTTCCAAGTTAGCATGAAAACTATTTTTTCCCCAAAATTTCCCGATAACAACAACAATTACGTAAAATGTATAACAACGAAATATCGTTTATAAATCACGAGTTGTTGCTATATCTAATGTTGAAACACTTGAAACCCATATATTAATTTTACATTCAACTAATAGCAAGTCACGTGCACACTAACGTTTAACTTGGTTTTATAACGCACGATAATCTAAATGTATATTTAAATTAAATTTATTTAGAGTATTAACAAGTTTGTACACCAAAATATTTGTTCTGGAAATGATAACAATTACATTTGTGATAGAGTGAATATGATAAAAAAAAAAAACGTTTTTAATGCGAATATCTTATAATTTATCATACTATATCATTTGTATTCAAGTTACCCACGTGTCCCGAGTTAACCTCATTTTACGGTATAGTTTTTCTTTAGGCAATAAAACTATTGGAAAAATTTAAAAATTACCTCTTTAACAGTATTAACCATGAACATTTGCAGTTTTCTACTGTAAAGTCGATAAACTTGCGAAGATCAGAGCAAAAATAAAAATAAACGTACACATACACGAGTATATAATATATACCCGAATATTTCATGAGCGGCGAGCGGCGAAATTCAAACAGGTTTGCCCGCTCGCCGCTATATAGTGGTCATTATTGTACACACTCCGATTTAAATTGTACGAGTTCAAATTTTTTTCCCGACGCTCCGCGCCGCTCGCTGCTCACCAACGTTACCCGTTCCAGATGATCATAGCAAAATAGTTCCCACGACCGAAAAATATATATGACCCACTCGTTTGCATATCCACTCCGAATATTATACAGGTATATAAATATATATTATATGTACACTTTGTATCGGAAAGCGGAAATAGTATTTTTGAATAATTATTATTATTTCACCGCCGTGTATACTCACGTGCGTCTGTGATTTTGGCAACTCGGCCGAAGTTTTCTAGGGTGTCGGCGACTGACTGCGATATATCATAGATTTAATCGTTACCGCGTTGAAGCGCCTCGAACGAACATCAAATTTTTATGCCCACCATAAAAATATAATATAACGTGCACAGCCGATGGACCTGTAACACGCCCCGGGTCCTTTAAAATATTATGATAGATGGTGTATATAATACAGTTGCAGTAGATAGATATCATATATTATAAAATAATATTACGTACCTATACGCAGTGGTTAATGTGAGGGGAGACGGCGTCCCCCTTCTTTCTTTAGCTTAAGTTTGGCCGTCCCCTTTAGTATATAGTGCCCTTTATATTTCTAAATGTTCAATTAAAAGTTAAGACTGATTTTGTTCTTTTGTACATAATGATTAATGTTCAAAAATTAAATAAAAAAAGTTTAAAAAATGGTATTTAGTTATAAATTGTATGCAAGATCTATATTATATTATAGAAAAAACTATTTCGATTTTTCTTTGTTCTCCAGACATTCTCTCCTTGGCTGGAATATATGTAATTAATATGCGTATTTTAAAGTTATAACCACAGCTAGTATGTACATACTATACATAATAATAGGTATATACCTACATATATATATATATATATATATACGTCCGTGATACATTTTTACAAATTAGGTCAATAATAACATGGATTAAAAGTTAAATTTATACAAATATTTCAAAAAATATTACGGTACTGGTTCAGGGGACGATTTTTTTTTTTTTTTGCATTAGCTATAGTCCCCCCTGCAAATATATTCCACTTTAACCACTGCCTATACGTATTATAGTGCATGAGAAAATAATTTTATTTAATGACCAATAATAATTAGTTACATTTTTCTTTCCGTTTCGGTCGTTCCGATCGTTTTGACCAAATTATTATTAATATTTGACAGGTGGGAGAGGGGAATAATAATAAAAAAAAGAAAAACCAAAACCGTGTATCCCTGTGTCGAATTTCTTCCAAGAAAACGTCGGAAATATTCGGTACCTATATACATACGTATGTCCCGCGGCCATAGTCGACGTACCTGTAATGTGTAGGTACCTATATGTACATAGCGTTTGGCCACACGAGGACAAGGACCTCACGGGAACAAAATTTCAAAGATTCCCAGCAGTGCCGTAGTAACATTTGGAGTAAATCCCCAAGAGGAGGGGAGACACTGTTATGTAGTAAATCTTTTTTAACCTATATTGCATAAAAATATTTATACACGTGTATGAGGAGGGGGTCTTCTTCTACAATTCCTAATTTATATTTTTACACTATAAAATTATAATCCTATAAACGACAAAATTTTAATCCATATGTAGAAATGTAGAATAATAAAACGTTTGAAAATATAGCGAATACTATTCAAATGTATACGATAGTTTTCCATTCGATACGATGATCATTATTCAATTTATGGTGTTGGTTAAACGTGATAAAACCACTAAAATTTAAATGGAATTTGATGTTAGAAATTATATAATCGGAAAGAACATATTTAATACTCTTGTCCACCCTATCGAAAACATAGGGTGAAGGATTATTTCTCTCTTTTGACCCCCCCCCCCCCCCATTCACCGTTAGTTCACATGTATGGTATTGTTGTTCATTTCCGATGATTCAACATACCTACGTCATCGGTAAATCTGATTTTAAATACCTATAACTTCAACAATTTATTAAAAATTAATTGTGTAAAGAATCGATAATTAAAAAGTTCAATTTTCCGTCTTCGTCGATGTATTGTTTTATTTCATATGTTATTGTCACGTTACTCATACATCGTGATCGAACAAAACTAGTAATAATTGTATTATTTTATTAATATTTATAGGATTTTCCGATGAATATTAGGGGTACTCCATAGTTATTATAATACTATAGTCTATAGAGTACCAGAGAAACTGAGTCAGCATGGTATAATTAAATTTACTACGATCCTCCACTTAGTTTTAGAGGTTCTAAAAAATAGAGTATAGAATGGAAAAATACCATTTTATAATTCATATTTTATTCTCGTATATAATAAGTATTAATAAGTAGGTATACATTTTTAACAATTTTGTTCCTTATTTATTTTACATTCTGAGCAAAATATTTGTATTTATTTATAATGTTTTTTCTTTTGAAAATAACTTTTTGGATAGAAGAAAGTAAATAAGAGTTTTGTAGTAAGGAACTTTTTGATAGAAAATTCATTCTAGATGGTATTTTAAAAATGTATTTTTCAATTTTCTCTGCAGTAGTATTTCTAAGCATATAGGAAAACTACTGATTGTTATAAATAATAATTTATTATTATAAATCGTGGTTACCAATTATTGATTTTGATTATTTGATTATTTATTCCTAATTCCAAAAAATATGGTTCTAGAAACTTGAAATTTCATATATCTTGAAATACAATTAAAAATTTTTTTTTATTACACTGAGGTTTGCTTAGAATAATTTTATTAAAATAAATATTTTATCCACAAATTTGGATGACCCCGAATAATTAGGAGAGAAGACGAAAATGAAAATAAACAATTTATCATTGCTTTCAAATTCAATACATCCACCAAGTGTATTCTATAGGATATATTCGACGAGTGACATGATGCCACTTTGATCAGCTTTTAAATATTTACAATTCCAAATGAATAATTTAAATACCTATCAATATTATTACAGACTACAGTCAAAGATAAATATTGCAGATTGATATAGTAATGAATAAAATATATCAAAAAATATAATTTATATACGTTATTTATTGTATAGTTAGGTGAAATACAGATAATGTTACTAATAATATCCGAGGAGGTATTGGAATTCAGTAATAGCATATTGATTATATATATATAGCTATATAATAATGTAAATGTGAGATATAATTAATAATAATAATTAAACTAATATCTACATTATAATTAATAATAATAATTTTACTTTTTTGGGTGGAGAAAGACCTAAACTAACTATAAAATAGTACAAAAAAAAAAATCATTTTATAGAAAAAGACTCGTCTTGAAGTTTCAATATATTTGAAATCGTCCTTTTCCATTGTAAAAAGCAGACATTTTAAGAACCGCACTACGATTCTGTTATTCATCCATTATTATTTATTACTAATTTAAATATAGTTGAATAATATGAAAGACCATGTTTTCGAAAATGATTTTCCTAACCTAGAAGTCCGATTTGAATTTAGAAATCATAGAATTTTACCTACAAAAATGCTTAATATAGCCAATAATAGCCATCCTGTTTGCATAATTTGTGTGTTATATTATGATAATATATGAATATGTGTGTTCATTAGGTACCATTTAAAACAACTGAAATAGACCCGTATCCATAATCCACGAATCTTGAACGTATAAACTGTGGTATTTGTTAAAAACATGCTAACTAAACTTAAATATTTTGGATATTTTCGAAATTAGGTATTGCTAATCGCATTATGATAATATTGTAGTATCATAGGTCGTATAATTTTTGTTATGATTGCTTGCTGAAAATATTTGGTTTATATTTTTATATCCGTTTTTATCGCTTCATGAAAACTCTCGAGTTTCCAGCTAGAATAGAATACTGTTTATGTCAGTAACGATATAAATATTTCGATATTCTGTTCAAAAACGCACGCATTTATATGCCCTGGGCTGTTGTGATTTCAACGATATTATTCTGTCCAAAACGAATCGTCGTTGTTCACCTAGCCTTTGTAGTTTGTACAGACGACCGGATTTATTTCGTTCTGTGTAAACAGTTGGGGGAGACCGTGTATATAGTAGATATATATAGTTTGTTCACTCATGTTGTTGTTGTCGTCTTTGCCTTGATGGATATGGCTGGTTTTGACGAAACTTTATAAAAATAAAATCGATGAAATTGGCAAACAGCCCTCGCGTCATGTCCCCATGTCCCGTGGGGCAAACCAATGGTAATATAGATATATATATAATATATAGGAGAATATTACACTCTATAGGAGATTGTGTGAAACACACACACACACACACACACACACACACACACACAAACATATATGCAGTAAAAGGAAGATCGTATATGGAACACAAGGTATATAGTGTCGCATATTATACTTGAATTTCATTGCCCCCATTTTGAATTTTAGGGTTCTGACAGTGCATATTTTTAGTTTGTAAAATACAGAATTTATTTGACACTTCTACCACATATATATTGGAAAATACTGGAGGCGGTAGAAAGGTTATTCCGACTCCTACCCCTGAAAAATTTCATTTTAATATATTTTTCGCTGGAATCATTTAGATCCCTATATATTTGAATTTATTTCATAGTTTTCAGAACTTTTTTGACGATCCTATCTCTTCTAGATCGAAAAAACATACGTGGGACCTGGAGAAACGTTTCTCCAGCCCCCCACGCTAAAAAAAAATTGCATTTATATATTTATTCTGGTGGAATCCTATAAATACTATTTTTTTTTAAATTTGTTTAATAGTTTTCAAAGGATTCCAGTTTATAATATATTAAAATACCATTTTTCAGGGGGAAGAGATAGAATAACCTTTCTACCGCCTCCGCCCCTTCATTTTCAAGTATAGGGGGTAGGAGTATCAAATAAATTCTGAAAACTCTTAAACAAATTAAGATCAAAAAGATTTTAATAATGCCATTTTTAACGTAGAGACCTGGAGAAACGGGAGTAGGAGTGTCAAACAAATTCTGAAAACTATCAAATAAGTTACAAACTAAAAATGTGCACTGTCTGACTCCAAAATTCAAAAAAGGGGCAATGAAATACACATGCGTATTATATATACTATATAATATGTTATTATATCACTAGCTCAAGTGCAACACCTACCCGGTGCTACTCCTTGTAAGTGTAACTCCTTTTATGTGAAACTATTTGTAAGTTCAACAACTTTTGAGTAAGGAACCTTGAATTTTAAACTCCGATTGAGAGTGACATCTGTAAGTTTAACTTTTATTGATTACAACAACTCATTAGTAGAATAACTTCAGTGTGCAACTCGTATACCTAAGTTTATGTATTTTATCGGAAATAATATTGTTAATTAATAAATTTAAAAAATATTTCATCTATGGCAGAACCTGGCGTTCACTTTCTAGAAGATAATTATTTATTCCTAAATGTTTCCGATGAATAAGTTGACAAAATATGTAATCCGAAAATTGATCGAACTTACTATTCTCGGATTTTTAAAAGAATTTATTTAATCTAACCACGCTAAGCTTGGTTATCTCCTGAATGTAACAGGTTTATACAGCATCACTATAAATTTAATCAAAATTTTAAGAAATGTTTACCGTTAAATATAATGTGGGTATAAAATAAAAAAGTATAATATAATATAGTAAGTATCTATACTTCATACATATAAGAAGTTGCTCGGACTTTTCATTCTCGATTTTTTATATAACCATTGTTGCTAGGTCGATATGTTCAAAAATCCGATTAAACATCGTATATATGATAAAAGTTCACCGAAAGTATTAATATAAAATTAATTTAAAATTGTGCATAATACTATGGATGAAGTTCTACAATTTTAAATTCATTACTATGAGATATAAAATTTATAGTATAGATATTTACTTATCAAGATATTCGGTGAATCAGTGGGTCGGATTTAAATACTTACATACGGACTCGTCACAGGGTATTCTATAACACATAATTTAAATAAATAAAATAAATACATATAAAATTTAATTTAAACAAGTGAAAATAAAATTATAAGAAATATTAAATAATAAAACTAATAATGATAAGAAAATATATTACTGGCGTTTAATGAAATAATAATATTATGACTTCAGATATTGGATATGAATAGTCGCAAAAAACAGATAGGCGGAATGGGATTCGAACCGGCGTACCCGTATCGAAAGTTCATTCCCGTTTCCAGAATCGATGACAAATGGTCTAAATTTCTTGTATTTAAACTATTCAGATAACGGAAGTTTATATATATAATCGTTACGTATATCATCAGATAATATATACGCATATTCGGAATGAACAGTCAGGCGTTAAAAGGTCCGGGAAACACGAATCCGAAGTCTGCGGACTCGAAAAAGGCGTACAAAGGTCGCTAAAGCCGATTTCAAAATTTCAGGGTGATAATATGACGACGCGGTAGAACGTCAAGTGATAACGAAAATAGGCGAGTTGGGAATCGCATTTTTTCTTCCCGTCGTAGAAAACTCGGAAGAGAAAAGATGAAAACACAGAGAAACAAAGGGCGTAAAAATCTCAAAACGACCGGAGAATAGTTTGAAAACGGTAAGAGTAAAAGAATAGCCGTCGAGCAGTGGCGAAAACGGGCCGAGGAATTAAATAATAAATAGTGGTTTTGTTCATGAAAAAAAAAATGGTTTTCGGAGTTAGCATTTTGTATAAAAGATTTGTACAGTAATCCTGTAAAACCGAATTTTGGATTACTTGTGAAATTTTTTTCTATTGATCTCCAAAATTTAGGAGATCTATTTGTTGCACCTTAAAATATAATAAATATGAATATATGAAAACTATAAGAGTATAAATAAATGCGGAAGTGAATAATTTATTTATTGTTGGCAGATATGTTTGTATATTATAAAGAAGATGCTATATAATATTATTTTAATTTAGTGAATTTTCGAATAAATAAATCAAATTTTTTAATCATACAAGTTTAATAAATTTGTATAATAATTAACAACACGTGTCAAAAAGAGAATAAATAACAGAAAAAAAACAACTGAAAACTAGTTTTATTATCGATTTTACGTACATGTTTAAAACATATTTTATAGTTTCTTATATGAATTTAAAACAGCTATTTTCGTATCTTTATCAAAATACTTGTATGTCCAATATTGTTTTACGTGTTTAAATCGTTATTTTTAAATATTTTTTTTCTTATACAATACTTTAATCCTTTTATAAGTACCACGCATTCGTAATTGTCGTGTGACAATGGTAAAATAATAAATAACTATATTCCTACTTTAAATTTTTGTGTCTACAAAATGCGTTATACACTTATACCCGACATACCGAGATTCCTGTTTACCATATATACCAATGACACGGATTTAGATCTAAAATATTGATTATTTGAAACCATATTTTACATATTTTAATATGTTATGATCAGTTGACCAAGGCTTTAATTATTATCTTATAGAAAGCGAACCCCAGTTTTTACAGTAGGCGGAATATTTTCAAAATAAATAAATTAACAATATTATTTTCGATAAAATACATAAAACCGAGGTATACGAGTTGCACTCAAAAGTAATTCTACTAATGAGGTGTTGTACTAAAAAAAAGTTACAAATACAAGTTGTCACACTCAAATCGAGTTACAAAATTAAATTTCGGACTCAAAAAGTGCTGAACTTATCAATAGTCTGTTTTAAAAGAAGTTGCACTTACAAGGTGTTTCACCTGGTAGGTGTTGCACTTAAGCTAGTATACAAATAACATAACATAATATACATTATTTAGTCAATTGTATATTTGATAAAAAGTAGTAGTCCACAAATATAGATAGGTGACCTAATATATTACACATAATCGTAATGTAAGTACTACAAAAATAGGATCCAATAAGTACCCATATTGCAAAAAAAAAAAAAACCCCGGATCCAAGTATAGTATAGGTACTACCTATAATTACACTCCTAGTGTCTGGGACCCAACTCAGATGCTCCAAAAATTACATGAATAAGATGTACCTGTTGTATTTATTTTTATTTTTGGTTAATGAAAAATTCAAAGTAATTCCTCAAGTCATGAAGTTCAAATCAACTTAACTTACTTACTAGCTTATATTTTCAATCTTATTGTGTTATTTATTAGTACATTTAGGGAAATTATTAATCTTAATGTTTATAATGTCAATCTTGTTATTGTTTAACTAATAGTCCTCTGGATAGTATAATGACAGAAAAAAAAACCAGCACAACGAAAGGGTGTGCGCCCCAAATACCACGCCTAACCCTTCAATGTTGGTATTCACTTACAGTATGACGGTTGAGGATTATACCATATAAGTAAATAAGTAAGTTATGTTTCGCGTTCATGATTAATTGGCCATCATTTAAATTTGACAAGTTAATTGAAATTACAGTTTATACCCATATAGTATGACGTGGTTACCCCATAATACTACTCGTCGTAGTAGGACATTAGTTTAATAATTTAGTGTTATAATTTATTAAAAAAATATATATATATTTATTTATTTTAAAACATTGAATTGTGTTTTATTAGTTACGAGCGTTTATAAAATATCCAGGGCCGGCTTAAGTTATAGGCGAGCTAGGCACCAGCCCAGAGCGGCACTTTCATTGGGGTGACATTTTTTGCTTATTTGAAAAAGCGGATCAAACTGTCGGCCTTTTTTGTTTTTGCCTTATTTACGGTTTTAAGAAAGTTTAAGAGAGCACTGTGAGGACGTTTATACGATAGAGTATACGCAAATTCTAGAAAAAAAGTTGTTGTTAAAGTTAAAGCTATTGCCTGTTTTTATTCTAGGAGCGGCAAAATTTGAATTTACCTAATGCACTATTTTTCCTTGGGCCGGTACTGAAAATATCGTAAATATCTAGGATTATTTCAAATTAGAAATATAAAATGATATGGAATAGGTATAAAACAATATCCGTGTACCCAGTACCTAAAGATATGAAAAACATTCCAATGATCTGTAAGTTTCTTAGAACTGTATATAATATTGTACAACAATAACGTTAATGACACACAAATTCCAAGATTTGATTTATATGCAACATTCATTTTAATGAATATAAATATATAATGCATATAAATGTATTGAATTTGATATGTGTATAATTTTTTTAATACGCATATTTTTATTCAGGCCACCAGTAATTTTTATCATTTTGAGGGGTGACCCGACATATGGGATTACCGTATGATACTTGTATATAATGATATATTTTCAAATTTTGGTTGAAAATACAAAACATGTTTTAAATTTCAGATTTTTGAAATATAGATCTGGTACATTCTGCGCTTGTATATATTAATTGTTAAAAAATATTTTAAAATACATATTTACCCAATTTCTAGCTCTTACATAATATGCTCTATCTATATTAAACTTATATATTATGTCAAACTATCTTAAGCCATGATATAATATAACAGGTAACTAGAAAAAATACCTCTGGAATTTTAGACCCCGAGTAATAATAACCCCCGAAAAATGAACCCCAAACATTATTTACTGAGATACCTATATTACACAACTTTAGATAACTTCCACAGAACTAAAAATAGTTAGATAAATGTTGAAAATCACACAATTTTGTGTAATACAGATTAAACAAATGTTCGCAGTCCGCACAATTTTAGTATTTATTATGTACCAACACGCAAACTGTTACAGATAATATATAGCTAGGACGTATTCACGCATAGGTACAACAATAAATAAATAATAATTAAAAATTAATAAAGTAAACCCATATTATCTAAAGACTAGCTTATGTGCAATACTTACTGGGTGCAACTCCTTGTAAGTGTAACTTCTTTTAAGTGAAACTACTTGTAAATTCAACACCTTTTGAGTGCAAAACCTTGAATTTATAATCCCATTTGAGTATGACACACCTTTTACACCTTGTAAGTGTAACATTTTTTGAGTGAAACACCACATAAATGAAATTACTTTTTAGTGTAATTCGTACACTTTATATTATGTATTTTATCGGGATTTATCGGACTTATCGTTTTCGAGTTTTTATATATGTGGAAATGTTTGAAAGTCCTTTCGATAAAAGTTCACCCGAATGTATTAATATAAATATAATTACAATTGTGAAAAATACTACCAAAGTTGGACGCGAGTATACGATATGTGGTGTGTTTAAATTTCAGCGGCAAATCGAGATTCAACGCTAATTAGCAGCTGGTCGATACACATTCGATAACTACATCTTATGAGAAGACCGTAAATAATAAAAATAATAAATAATATTAAATATAATATAATATAATATCAATACAAGAACGCATTAGGACATTTTTTACTAGGTTAGGTTAGGATAGGTTAGATAAATTAGAACGTAATATGATACCTACCCAAAATTATAACTTTACCTATATTATTTAACTATTATTAAAAATTATTAAACTATATACCTACATATTTTGGTGTTGAATTACTTGTAGAATTATTTATTTATATATATATATATATATACCTACAACTAAAATTTAATTAAATATTTATTACATTTTAGTATGTACATTATTTCCGTGGTTATTTTTTCTCGGGGTTATTTTTTCCGGGGTTATATTTTCGGGGTCTAAAATTCCGGGGTTATTTTTAGGGGACTCAACATAACAATATTTCAAATACAATTAAACATACAAGTAGCCCAAGTAGGTACCAACAGTCTACGACAATCGAGACGTAAATAACTTTTTAATTTTAAAGAAAAACTAGATTTTTAAATATAATACAATATGACAGAAGCCAAAAATTACATACCTACGAGTTCGGTGGTTCGTTTATTTCGAAACCAACATCTCAAAAAAACGTCGAGAATTCCATTTCAAGACACGATTTCATAAATGTAAACATTTCGTCGGGTGTAGACCACATCGGCACGAATACCATCGGAAGACAATCAAACATTAGCATGCGTACCAATACCTACTGCAGAATATACAATGTAAGTACCTATAACACCACTGTATAGGTACTTATACTACATAAATTTAAAATCATTAACATCTGTGAATATAAATCTATAACAATACTACAGAAACTGTATTGAACACAAATAAAAAATGCACTTTTATATTACCTTCGTATATTATAATATAGTTATCGTTTATATTCGTACTGCACACAGAGGCGAAACTAAGATTTTAAACACCTGGGAAAAGAACAATATTAAAATTATATGCTATCGTAATATTAAAAAGTACAAATTAAAATATATAATAGGTACCTATGTACACAAAATTGAAAATAAATTAAAATAAACATATGAATACAATTTTTCAATTAATATACACTACACAGACTCGTAGTACGCAGAATAACATACTATGACGATTAACAAGAAGTAGGAAATAACAACATTGATGAATATTTTTTAATTTTTCGTTATCTTAAATTTCATTTTATTATACCAGCTATAATCAGTATCATTTATATTACAATAACGGTTTCACTGCCATGGACGTACTATTACATCTTAACCTGTAAAAAGCATGGTATAAACTATAGATAATAGAATCTATGGTATAAACTTAGCGATGATTTCTTTGTAACAAGAAAAAATTAACAAACATTTGGATATATTAATATCGTTTCTACGTTTATTTGTCAGATTATGAGAATTATTTAAATTTTTTAATCAATATATTACATTCAAAAATGTGAAAACCGATATTGATAAAGTGCTGCCTGTTATTATTTAAGAAATATTATTTGGATTTTAATTGTTATTATTTTAATTTTTAGTGTAGGTACCTATACAATTGTAATTGTAATTAATGTACTGGGTGAAATAGGTATAGGTACGATAAATACGATATTACGGAATTTACAATATTTTGAGAACCCCTGGCGTACGATATTTCAAATTTAGAATAAGTTAAAAAATTTAAAACTTCAAGGTTTGGTTTTATAAATTTTTTTGCAATTCATAGGCCATGTATATAAATAAAAATGAAAAATTTGTCTGGCCTGTACAGGTTGCAGAGTGAAAAATGGTTGGCAGTGAAAGAGATAATAGGTACAAGATATTATAAATGAAAAATTGAATAATTGATTATTATAAATGTAATTTAAAATAATAAGTATAAATAATAAAATTAATATAAACAAATAAGGACAAGCGGTTTTTTTGTTACTTTTAACATTTTACTTAACTAGGTACCTACCTACGTTTTGTTAGAATTATCTTTAATGTCATAAAACGATTACCGGTACCTATATTTAAAAACCAAAAATATAATTTTTAATTATCGGCTACCGTTGACCGATTTATAAATTAAAACTTCTCTATATTTTGTGGTATTTGTATCTAGAGTCTACCAAAAGTTTTTTTTCAAATTTGATTTGTTTTATTTTAATAAATAATATTTATTTCATAGGCATATATTGATACATTAAATAAGTAAATAGGTTAAATAGGTAGGTAGATAATATTATATATATATATATATCATAAATTTATACTGTACTTATATAGTTTATAGGCTAAGTTATATTCATTTAATATATTGTACAATTTATATTACATATTATAATAATATTATATACCTATATAATAATATTACATGTTTTTCTTCGTGTTTTTCAAGATTATTTGTTAATTATTTTACATTAATATTTTTTAATTGTGACCTAGAGTGAAGTAACTAATTTCAAAATAATATACCTAATTACTACAAAATATTTAGCAATCAATATCTTTGTTTAAACAAAATATGATATAATCCCTAATTACATAAATTAAATTGTAATAGAGTCAATATCGTATCCATATTACATTTAATTTACATTTGTATATATAGTATATAACATATATTTTATATTATACTTGTATATCATATATATTGTACAGAAAACTATAATAAATCATATTTTAAAACTTATATAGATATCTAATAATATATATATAATTTTGTTCTCGAAAAATAGTTTTAAGAATTTTGATGCAAATCGCTGAACAGCAGAGGGTATAAAAATGAGATTGAACTATATCTCAACTCCGGGAAAAGTCGTTAAAGCGAATACTAATATATACAGAAATATAAGTAAAGTATAGCGCCATATTTGGGTTAAAAACAACTATTAGCACAGTAACTATTGAAAGAAAAAACAAATAGTATAAAATACTAAGTTAATAACAATAATTCTTAAAAAATAGTCACTGTGCTTCACTATCTGTCCGTTAAAAAAAAAATCGATAGATAGATAAAAAGATACCGCGTCGGCAAATAAAAAAAATTATACAATGAAATTACCATAGTTATATTGTTATATTTAAAATTAATTTTATACAAATCTATTATATAATACGCTAATTCCAAATAGACGGTTTTTCGTAGAAGAGAAAACTTCACTCTTTTCATTTAATTCCGTGGACCGTTTTCCATACAAGAGGGTTAGGTTAGTATTTAGATTAGGTTAGGTATTTTTTTTTCCGTTTTCATAGCTGTCGTGTTTTGAATTTACGATTTTTCCATTTCTTGGTCGTCTTTAGATACCTATAAACCGTACTCACTCTGTGTTCACTCTATAGATCGCCGGGAAGAAAACCGTCCCACCATCCGTTTCTTATCACTTGAGTGTGTCATCTTATCATCCCGAACTCTCGAAATCGGCTTTCGCGACTTTTGCCGATATTTTTCAACGTCGCAGAGGTCGGATTCTAGTTGACCGGACGGTTTAACGCCCGACTTATCATTTATTTGTTCCTGTATTCGTCCAAATATGTGTAGTTATATGAATAATAAATAATATATAATAATTATTATATATATATATATATAATATAATTATAAATATAAATATATATATATATTGTGAGTCAAAATACGGTACCTACCGTCCGTTATCTGAATAGTTTAAATACGAGAAATTTCGACCATCTTATCATCTCGTTTATCGTTATAACTTTTATTATTAAGTATTAATCATCATATTTATTAAAGTATAATTGTACAAAGTACCTACCTATCTATTTTTTTCGGACATTCATAGATGTCCATCTGGAGACAATAGTTTTATAAAACCCCTGAGAACGGTAATTTCGACAGACTGATTCACAGAGTAAGTACCTTTATCATATTTTTAACATCTTATAGTAATAAATTTCAAATCGTCAGACTTCCGTAGTATTTTTCACAATTTTAATTACATTTATATTATTACGTTCGGGTGAACTTTTATTATTAATATTGAACGACATTTAATCGGACTTTCGAACATTTCCACATATATAGAAACTCGAGAACGATATGTCCGATCGAATTCAGATATGTAGAATAGGAGATATTTACTACCTACTATATTTTATTATACCCATTATTTGCGCACGTAGTATTCTTATGGATAGGTGATACCACGCACTGACATCAGGGACAATATACAGGTAAGAGAAGAAACAATGTAACAAATTAATAATATTTCTAAATCACAATATATTTATATACGGTAACCATTTACAAGTAATTGAAAGCAACATATACACAGGCAAAATGAAGGTGCAACGAAGAATAGAAGCAAGCCAAGTAGTTGAGCATAAAGATAAGAGAAGCGAGGTATCGCCATGAAACCACAGATTAAATGAAACCAGATTGTGCACTCAATGCTTATCGAGCCCCCAAATTAGTGTTACATTGTTACCACATGTTAGAATCTAAAAGTCTTTAATGATTTTCTAATGATTTAAATCCTAATATTATTTATTATCATTTATAAACAGTAAATAACGTTCAAGGTTTATAGATGAAATCGGTCAGTGTAGCAAACATACTGTAAATAAAGCGTACAATAAATGTATTCATTGTAACTGGATACGCCACTTAGCGGGCACCCAATCACAGTATTTTATTCACGATTCTATTATTGTAAGCCCGAGTGCACAATCTGGTTTCATTTAATCTGTGATGAAACCACACAATACCGACGATGATAATTTGGTATAGCTGATGGCCGATGGGGCTCGTCGGTGGATAATACAAAACAGACACCAGAACGCGATGGTATGCAGGACAAGTTCACACACAGTTCTTTGCGTAACATATTTACATACAGCATTCAGTAACGAACGATAGATAGCAAAAAAAAAAAAAAACTATGAAGGAAGAAGAGAAAAAAATCGTTTATCTTTTCTCTACTATCACAGCTGACATCGGCGGCGCTGATAAAAACGTGACAGTGCAGCCAACTTCGCTCTCCGCCTACGCTCGTGACTTGCTTGAACGTCCGTATTAAATTTAATGGTAAATATATTTCAAATCGTTGGATTTTTGTGGTATTTTTTAAAATTTAAATTAAGTATAATTTATGTGTAGTTGTGATGTTGTGTGAAACCCGTTACACTTAAGAAAGAACTAAGCGAAGCGAGTTTCGAGTTCTTATAATAACCCGAGAATAGTAAGTTAGATATATTTTTGGATTATCTACCTACTTTGTCAATCCATTCAACATAAATACTTTATGGGTGATTGGGTGAAAGACTATCTTCTAGAATGCAAAAGCCAGGTTCCGCCGTAGATGGAATATTTTTTAAATTAATTAATTAACAGTATTATTTTTTAAAAAACTTTGATACCTAACTGACTATTCCGGATCCCGATAAAATACATAATTCGAGGTATGAATTACACTCAAAAGTAATTCCACTGAGGTCTTGTACCTATTCAAAAAAAAGTTACACTTACAAGGTGTAGCATTCAAAAGGAGTTGAACTTACAAGGAGTGGAACTCGTTAGATGTTGCACTTAATCTAATTGTATATGACTTTTAAGTTTTAGCTGTTTCTATAAGTACATATGCTATATATCTACCTAAGTTATATTCTCTTTCCTTATTTTTCATTGTCATATAGTTACTAGGCAGATAGAAACCGGGAGAATAAGGCTTCAAAGAGTAGATATGTTTTTCCTAATGTCCGTCAGACTGTTTTTAAAATTCGTTACTGTGGTTATTAATATTAATATTTACAATGTGTTTTAGTTAAAATAAATTTGAATATAAAATTTAAAACATACATTAATATCATACATGACATATGTGATTGCATTTTATTATTTAACTTACGCATGTAAAAGTCTATTAATTTTTATTGAAATAATTAACTAAAAATTAAATATAGAAACCAAAAACAGGGGCGTAGTGAAGTAATTTTTTAGGGGGATTGCAATGAGGTTAATTTGTATATTTTTTTTCAAATTGGTTAATTTTGTAACAAAAAAAATCACCTCTTTAAAACTTACCCGACCGATTTGACAATCGATTTGGCAGACTGGATTAACTTAGGCCCCCCTTGCTTTCCTGCTAGTTTTGCCTCTGACCAGAAATGGTTACAGTATGAGCTTTTCTAAATTGTTTTTTTTATAATAAATATTGTACTAAGGACAGTGCATAAAAATATTTTTCATAAAATGTACAGACATATGCATTATGTTTTTTAGAAGACGGCATAATTATTTTTATTATTTTATTATATCGGTAATATTGTGTATAACGGTAAACAGACACTGTACTGTCTATTGTTTTATTTTCATACCGCGGACACTTTGTACGATCGAAATTTATCCATAATTATTTATATATATTTTATAATGTATCATGTTTCCACTATGCAATCCGCCTGTTTAAAATTGTAGATTTACAATAAGTGAATTTATAGATTTTTAACAAACCAAATAATATTTTCTTTCCCATTAAATATTATTTTAATGTAATATATTATAATTTCATTTTTATTGTGTCATATTATTTGTAATTTTATAATTTCAAATATTATTATACCTATAATACGACAGGATGACGGGTTGGAACTCAGATATACCTAAAAAAATTCTGGATGCTATTAGTATTAGAACTTAATTTTTTCTTATCTTTTGGATTGCCAAATAAATCGTGAAGATCACTCGCACAAAGCGCCGGGTTTATATAGGTAAGTATTTTGTGATACATACTGATAGACATATACTTACTTACTATTACTACACAAGTAGATTATAATCACAAATTGTTATCCGTATTTTAACGGCGTTTTGTACTTAAAAGTTCAGTGCATTTAATTTTTAAATTTTTGGAAAATATATATCATACTTTTAAGTTTTTTTAATATTAACCTGAATTTTAATTTTTAACATTTTTTATATTATAATTTCAATGTTTTTAGGACGTAATAGGTAAGTACAATATTGTCCACCGTAATAATGGTATTTTTGATATTTTTAATTTAAATATTTTCAAATATCTATATATGTAGCTACTTATAGTATTAATATTTTTATAATAAAAACTAAATTTTATATAATTTCTATGATATTAATATATACCTAGTATAGGTATATAATACATACACTACAACGATTCGCAGTTGTCAAATTTTGTTTATTTTGAATTTTGAATTTTTGTAATTTTTGAATACCTAGTAATAATTTATTACAACTGTTGGGGCTCAGTTTAATAACTACAATTAATTTAGACGAAACCACGTTTCAACAATATTTATGTAGTTTTTCGGTATTTTTTCTTAATTACATATTCAGAAACTATATTGAGCAAATCGAAAAATAACTTCCTATTGATGTACTAATATTACAACCGATCATTGTAAAACTAATATATTCCTCGTTCCGCTAAAATTCTAAAATCTATAATTATATGTATATATTATTAATAGTAATTAATTTTATTATGTTTGACGTTATAATTAGTTATTATTATAGTACAAAATGTTTGCCGTAGTATATTTTATCACTACCTGAAAAAGTACAAACTATCCGCGGTTGTCATTTTTTCGACGTGACCGTACAACGTGGCCGTCAACCGTTTATAACATATAATATAATTTAGTAAGAATTAATAAAATATTAGTATTATATTTAATTAAATATTAATAAAATCAACAATATTAAAATACAGAGTTACCCGATATTATATATTATATATACTTAAGTACAGTGACTTAATTGTTCGAAACATATATGATTTGTTGTTGTAAATTACCGCTATAATAATATATTGTTATATTATGTAATATATTATAATATGTTGTACTATGTTTTGTTTCATTTTAATTTGTGTTCAATGTTCATCGATTAATTTTATCGGTTTCGCATATTATGCTATGACATTTATAGTGAATACGAAACAAACATGAAAAAATGCAAGTTTATACATAAGTACCTAACTATTTCATTCATAAGACGTTCATTGTTCTTGGAAGAAAAAAACCTTTTGTATCATATCGGCTTTACATTTTATAGAAAACGCCATTTGAATACTAAACTATAGCTAGGATATGTAGGTACACATTATAATAATATATGTATGCTCGAGGTTTGTCTCTGGGAGACAAATGTTGGAATCGAAATGTAAATTGCGAATACTGCTTTTATTTTATTTATATAGGTACCTACACACTGCAACACACCTTTTACATGTATAAGACGTATATTATATTAGCGTTTTCAAGCGAATATATAGTTATAAATGATCATAGATAATATAGAATGGATAGGCCATCAGCCTTCCTGAGCGTTATCGAATGATAAGCTATGGGGAAATATATTTTTTATTCCATGATAAAATGTCATTTTTTATTTTATTTATTTACTTGAAAAATATAATAATTTTAAATTATTGTAATTTAATTATAACTTTAAATACAAATATCGTATTGTACTAATAACATTAATATTTATTTAGATACATGTAAAAATAATACAATTATATATTTATAATAAATATGTAAAATAATATTATTGTTAAATTAATATAAATTATCAGCAAATAGCATAAAGTGATACCAAATGAAATATAACAAAACTTCGGGAACGCTAACCCATGGGCAATCATTATAGAGATGGCCTATCCATTCTATATTATCTACACGGCTTTAAATATTATGGTTACACAACGACCGCGACGTGTGATAAGGCGTCCTTTGTAAATTCTTCCCAAAACCACCAAAAACTCACGTCACTGCAGCGCTACCTATTTTGTAATATAATGTCATAGAAAATAGAAGCATAATAAAAGTTTATAGTAGTGTAATAATCTGCTACAAAGACGCTGCTATGACATGAGTAAACTGATATCATCAGAGAATTATTTTGTCCGGATTCCACCATCAGTTAACATAGGCCATTGTATCTAAAGCCGTGATTATCTATGTTCATGATAGAGATAATGATAGTATAAAAATCTACCTCTCATAATATTTTCGAAACTAAATAAATATAGTAAAAAATCTTTATATATATATTCTGAAAATTTGGGTATATAAAATATAGTATTCCTCAAAATATATTTTAATGTTTTTATTTATTTATTTATTTTTTTTTTGGCTGACCATATATAGTTGGGAGGGGGGAAGGAGATTAAATTTTTTAATGCAAATTATTTTTCAAGGTAAATGCATTTTTAATGTTCCGATTAATGTTTAAAGTTTTTATACAATTAAAATATGTCATTTATATATTTTAAACATAATTATACAATTTTAATATATGACGTTATACTAACATCTTCACTAAATCTAAAAAGTTTTAATTTTTTTAATTTTACTTAAGCATCTACCAAGAAAAGAAGACCATATTCGTACAGTGTTTATGTTCAATTAAGAGGATGATACAACAACAATTTCCAGTGGTAAAAACATATTTACACAAAATAATTAAAACAGGTTCTTAAAGTGATTTTGGAGTTATTATACCAATTATTGAATCAATAGAGTACAATATAAAAACCTCATTTTAACTTTTTAGTTTGTTGTAGTTTTAGAAGTTAATTTTTTAAAATTTTTTAAATTTAACCACTGGTTTTATAATTAATAAATTAATCATTTATCGATTTGATAGAAGGTGTTTTAACCTTAAAATTACTTTATAAACGTGTTTTAACAGTTTTTTGTAAACATGTTTTCTTTTAAAATAAATATTTTGATTAGGTACGCAACAATAAAAAGTGATACTTCCGACATTACTTTTAAATTATTACATTTTTATTATTCTTAAATGTCTTAAAAATTGCCTATATGAACCGCTTAAAAAAACAAGTGTAATGTAGTTTTACAAGTATATATATTTTTAATATAATTGAAATCAGAAATACACGTATATAGTATAGCTATTTATATAATATTATTATTGAATTCTGAATAGCATTTTCTTTAGAAGAAAAGTTGAGTAGGAGTGAGGAGGTAAGTGCAGTTACTTCATATATTTACTTTTAATAAATATTTACCCCGAGAATGCATGTACAATCTATGTGCAATACTCGAGAATTACAAAATCTACGAGATTTAATACGATATTATTAAAATCCTGTTATTATTTTGAAAAGTACCTCTACTCGAATTAGAACATAATATTATATTATAAAGTATTAGTAAGACTTATATTATATATGTACCTGATATACCTATTTAAAGAAATCGAAATGGTAATAAAAAATAATATTGAAAAAATATCAGCCTTTTCTGTTGGCAATAAACTTAACAATATTAATTACTGACTTCCAAATATATAAAAAATGGCGTACTTACGTGATTATTGTTAGTATTTTTTTTTTAATGACACTTTTCTTCGGTATTATTATACAATTTATACGCGTTTACGTACGTACAGCAAATGAATAACAGGTTTCAGAAGAATATTTTTAGTCTAATTACCCGTGTGTGACCCGACGGATGGTTAAAAACAACACGACGCATTTCGTGTTCGCATAATAAAAAACACGGAAGAATGCACAAAAGTGCATCTTTGAAATCTAGTGCATATGCCATACAATAATAATATGTATCATAATAATATATCGACCGCGAGAACGATCGTAAACGGTCAGTCACGATGGCTTGGCTTAGCTTCGAGACATGCGTGTTATAATACTGTTACTGGAATGGTGACATAACAATAATATTAGAGCAATTCAAAATCAAATTGATTTTTCAATCGCGAAAACCTAATAACAAGTTTTATTATTTTTCTGTAAAATTTTAATCACAATTACCTTTATATATTAACTTATTAAAAATAACCATATGGCTATATATAATATTTTCTATTATATTATTTGCTGAAATGACATTTTCGAGTCTATAGAAAAATGAAATGTAGTTTTTTATTTATCTTCTGGTTAGTGATATCCTTAAAAAGGTCTCTAATTCTCTCATGCAAAGTGTTAAAATAAATTCATATTTTAAGGTGATGTTTTGAATATTCAAAGTTTCTCGTGTAAAGATATGTAGGGTTTACTCGAAAGATTTTTGTTTAAATATACATGTTTTAAATCTATTATTGTTTTTAGTGAAGTAATGTTATGTTTTATTATTTTAATATAGTACCTTGCATACAAAATTGAATGAACTATATTGATCGAATTTCGATGACATATAATTATTAAAAGCAACATTGTTTTGAATATAATATCTACTATATATAAGATACCTACAAGTCAAATTAACAGAAAAGTAACTATTGAAACATCCATAGGGTACAATAAGTGAAATACTGGTAATTCCCTCTCCACCTAAAAAGTAAACCCCGGGCATGCGTTTGAAAACAAAGTGGTACTAATCAAACAAATAATATTGTAATTGCAAGTAATCTACTTTAAATTAAATACTATTTGCCGAAAAAATATTTGCACGGATACAGCTATAATAGCATATAGTTTATTTAAAATATATTATATTTCTATAGTTATCGCAATATTTCGAATTGATCAACATTTATTTAACTACAAAATCGAGATAAAGAATGTAAAGAATTTTTATAATTGAATAAACATTTGACGTATAAATGGATAAATACGATACGGAATTGAATTTAAATGCCACAATACAAATAATAAAATAACTGACGCGCAGAATAATTTGACGAACGTATATGATGTATGCTTACATAAAAAAAGGCTCACTTCGCTCGTCGGGTGTCAGTAGGGGCGGAAGCACTATACGCTTTATCGGATAGGATACTTTGGGTGAATGTATTGCATTTAAATGCAATGATAAATCACTGGATTCGAAAAAAACCATTCTGAGCGCTGCTATTTGGTGTACTATCCAAAAATTATTAATATTAAAGATTTTATTCAGTATGTTTAACACTATATCAAAAGAGTAATCGTGGAAAAAATGTTATTTAGTGTGACCTTCTTTATATTATAAAATGTAATATTTATTTAGAGTAGCTTGATTAAATATAGGTACATAGGTTCGGTTAGGTTTACTGTCAAATATATATATATAGGTAATATAATATTCACTTTATTTTATTTAGAATTTAGTTTCTATTTTGGTTATTAAAAAATAACAAAATATTGTAAGAATATTTTGATTTAATACTTTTAAATTTATTATTGCATTATCAGACAATTTATAACAATTAATAAATGTTCCGTTAACATAGGTAGGCAATTTAAATATTTGGTTAAACGCTGATTTAGCTAAACTTTTTCCAAGTCGATGTAACCGTGTATATAATAAAGTATATACCTACTCAGTACATATAGATTATTTTAAAGCTGAAACTTTTTTTTTGACATAAATTGAATATTTAAAAATTTGTTAAGCACTCATAACATATTACTTATAAAATAAAACAATATAATTTAATATTAATAAGCCATTTTAATAATAATAACGATAATCACTGTAGTGATAGTTAACGATATTGATCAGATAAAAAAGATAGTGCAGGTACCTGTATAGTTGATTGTTTTCGATAACACCAAACTTTCGATAAATAGTATGAATTCTGCAGTTTACCCATATATTCGATAGACAATAATCTTTTCCAAAAATATTACAATAGGACATTGATGATTGCATTACGAGAAATCTGTGGATTCGGTGTGTAATTGTAAATAATGTATATCAAGAAAAAAATATAATAAATAATTATTTAATTCATTAATTTTTATTTCATATAAAAGCAAACTAAGACTAAGACTGCAAGACCAAACCCAAATTTACCCATCACTACAGAACACCCATTTTTTTAAAACGTTCGCTATAACTTGTTAATTTCAATAGTGCTTGAAAAAATTTGCGGTCAGACTTAGTTTTGAAGTTATGTAGCAATTTCAAGTTGTTTTGATTATGTCAAACGACATATTTTACGTTGAGTTTTCATGTGAAAAGTGTCGTTTTCATAGTTTTGATATATGTGATTATATTCAATTTTCAGGTGTTCAAATCTAAAATGAACTCTTTTATGATTTATAATTTTTCGAAAGATTTTGCGTTAATTTCGTATTAAAATATACAATGTTAGTGAACATTTTAAGGGTCTAGGATCATTATTTACGGGATTACAGAAAAATAATACTATAGCGAATTCTCAATTCTGCCAAAATTGTGTTATTACCGGTTTTATGTAAGTTTTCGCTTGTTTTTTCTTACACGTTAAAAAAATATTGAGAACATCGATAAATGAAATTTTTATAGTACTAGTTAGATGTAATTTTCTACCCGAAAATGGTTAAGCATTACAATAATAATTTGAGCTCTCCTTATAGAATTTTTGGGTATATAAATATAAAACGAAATACATTGTAAATCAGCTTCGCTCAGAATCTAAAAGTGTAATATTAAATTTTTTCCTGTATTGTAATTTTACAAATTGACCATCATTATCCGACTACTGTCAATTTATAGGAAATTACTGCAGTTCGGGATACAAATATATATATAATTTAATAAAACGTAAAATTATATTTTAAAATGAGAATAATCACAAATTATAAATGGATGATGACAATAATAATAACGATGGCAAATAATAATAATATCGTTCTATAGCTATAACAATGTATAATATATTATTTAAGAATTTCAAATTTTTATATTCCTTTTTTTTCGATTACGAGAAAATATCCCATTATTTTGCCTTCTAATTTTCGAGTTAAGAGGCTCTCGTACCTACAAATTTTTAAAAGGAAAACTCGTATTAATATTTTTCATTTTTATTAACTTACAAACGCGTTATAAATAATGAACAAATTATTGCTATATTTCGGTATATTCATTTTTCAAGATTAATAACAAATAATAAAAAAATTTATTTTTAATAACTTATAAAACCTGCAAAAATGCACATATGGAAAATCAGCTACGTAGGGTGCTAGTTTATTTTGTTCTTTAAAATTTCATTTCATTTCATCTTCCTAGTATATTTTCTGATTGATAAAAACGAAAAATGTGTACACATGTTTTTTATTAACAAATATCGTGATTACATGACAAAGTCAAAAATAGTATTGACTATAGATAACTAGATATAGGTGACTATTTTTAAATTACTTGAAAATTGTATTTAAATATTTTTTGATTGTTAGATTAAATTTTTTCTAAAACTTTGTCTTTAAAATTTTCTATACAGAACCCATTAAAAGATGGCCTCTTTTTAATTTTGAATATTTTATTCTATGATACAACCTATATAGGGCTGTAGTGAATAGTTTTATATAATATATTGTAGGTATCAATTGTATTAAAAAAAAAAAAAATCAACTAGTTATTACGTTTCAGTGTTCAAATAATACGTATATTGTATACTGCCTTTTTTAATGTAATTAGTATACATTCAATTAGATAAAACTGACGTTAAATTGAATTTACATTTAAACGGACGCCCCAACAATTATAACCAAACCACTATTATATTATATTATATTATATTATTATGATACACGCTCGTGATCAATAAAAATATTTAACACACCCAATAATGTATTATATCATGTATGTACGGTACTATAAATATCTATATAGATATCTAAAAGAGTAAACATCCGTAAAATATAGTATTATTGTTGTATGGACCTGTTTATTTATATATATATATATATTTAATTATATGATAAATAATATTTATTCGATCGAATTTATGATGACTCATCGACATACAGTATAGTAAAAAGTAATAACTGTAGGGCTAGGATTTTAATGCCTCAAAAAATCGCAAAATGCCACAAAAAAAAAAAAAAAATGACTTATAAATCTCAAAAAATGCACTATAAAAATATATTTTGTATACTATAAAATAAAAAAAAGGTATTTAAATAAAAAATGTAAAATACGAATATCAAATATTACCAAGGTACAATAGGCACATCCCACACAGCAATTTGAAATATTAAAATTATCACAATATTTGAAGTAGATTTATATATATATATATATATATATATATATTATTAATAGTTGACAATAAATATTTTATTTTTAATAATTATAGAAAAAAATTAAAATGTGAAAATGCCCTAAAAACTTAAATTTATCAAAATTGCAAATTAAAAATTACATTAAAATAATGTAAAAAAAAAAAACACATTATAAGTTTTAAAAGTTAAAATACCAGAAAAAAATTACATTGCGTCAAAATCCTAGAAATAATTAATAACTATAATATAATTAATACTTTAAGGAAAGGGTTAAATTTCGTAAAATATGTTGTAAGCGTAAAATCTGCTGGAAAATAAGTATTTGTGTGAAAAAATCCAAGCTTTGCAGTGGTCTGAACTGACTCAGTGGCGTAGTTAGGATTTTTACTTGAGGATGGCTAAGCAGTATAAGCACGTATGTCGTAAAGTCGATAAAAATCGCAATCATCGAGCGCGGATGATAATAATTGCCCGTGTGAAATATGTCATAAAATAATAATTGTAATATCGTCGAAAATACAACGGAACATTGAGACTCCGATGTTCCGTCTAATAATAATTTTATTTTTAGATATATTATAAAGTAATATTTATTAATAAATATAATAAATTATATTAAATAACACTATGCGTAACACGGTATCGTAAATATATGAAAAATGTTGGTAAAAATAATTATTAATTTTCAAAATATTGTAAAACCTAAAATTCAAATTTTTATAATAATTTTTATATTTATTATACAATTACATCAAATAATTAAAAATGTATAGTTGAGTAATACAGAGATTTTAAGACCTATACAAAAATATAATTTAAATAATACGACTAATTTAAAAATAAATTTAAAGCCGTACAATTAATGTACAAAAGTGTTTGTATTCATATACGTACATACCAAGTATTTGTGTTTGTTCTTAAATACTTTTTAAAAAAGTATTTGATGTACGTCTTAAATACTTTTTATGTCAATGTATTTGTATCTCTATTTAAATACAATTTTAAAAGTATTTTTTACAAGACTGTATATGGCTATACAAGATATAAATATATAACATGATATTTATGAACCAAAGATGCACAAATTAATACCTAGTGTAGTTTTATTTTTTGCACACTGTGGAATATTAGAAAAAGTCATAATGTTTTATATACAATATGGAAATACAGAATTTTGCGGTATTATCGTTTCACGCATTAATTATAAACACGTAATAATGACAATTTCCTGCAAAATAAATGTAGGTATAGGAATTCTTTCATTGATATAGTAACAGAGATGTTATACCTACCTCAGAGAATCGAAAATATTATTCAGAAACACGTTTTACAATTTTCCGGTAACGTACATTTTCTACGTAATAACAACGGTTCTATAATCTCTGATAAGTCATAAAAGACAAATTTGTTTTGGTGAGTACTTGTGCTTTTACGAAAAAGTGGAATTTTGAATCAGAGATTGGAACATAGAATCAACGAGAAATAAATTAAATACAATATAACCCTACCCCTTAGGCTTTAGTTCATATTTCGTGAAAGTTTAAAATATATTTAAGAAGCCGGGATAGTTAAATTAAAAAAGAAGAGAGATATACAGCTCCTTTCATTAAAAATATTTAAATAGTATGTATCAAGTTTCGATACCAGTGCGTAACATCGGGTTAAAATAGAAGTAAGAGAAACCCTATTGGAGCAAGTTCGTGACATTTTTGAGAAGGTACACATGGAGTTAGAGGATTCAGACGTCGATAGTAGTGAGCTATCGGTACAAACAAGTAATAGAGAAAATGAAGTAAGATTACCAAAAATAGATATTCCAGTACTTGATGGAAATCTTGAAACATGGCCTAACTTCCGGGATGTTTTCGAATCGATTATACATAAAAATGTAAATATAACACCAATACAAAAATTAATATATTTGATCCGGTCGTCAACCGAAGAAGTAAGTGATATTATTCAATTGTTACCATCTTCTGGTGGAAATTATATTACAGCTTGGAATTTCATAGTTGATCGGTTTGATAATATTCAATTGTTGGTGAGTTATCATTTGAATACATTATGTATAGACATAAATATAAAAAAGCCAGGAAGTACTTAGCACGTTGGGTAGGATAATGACGACGGATATATTGAATTTGAAATCAAAGATAAATCATTTCTTTCTAAAAAAAAAACGATTCTGAGCAAAGCTTCGGTGGATATTCTTGACAATTACTTTACTACAGATTATACAGCTAATAATATATATATATATGATAATATTATATAATATAATCAACAAAAAAAAGTTGAAAAAACTGCAAAATTTTATTGCAAGTCAATGGATTCGAACCAAGGACACAATATAGTAAAACATAATAAATTAACTTCTTAAATGAATTGATAAAATCGTTAAGTTTCAATTTGGTATAAATTTAAAACCAAGTCTAACCACTAAATTCTAACTTCACCATTATTTTTTTTGATTAAAAAAATACATATTTAAAAAAAAAATTCCAAAAATCGAATTTTTCAGTAAAGTACTATTATGAAGTAAATGTCTCAAAATTAAAAATTGCAATTAATAAGCCAAAAATGTCTAATAATTTTCAAAGTTAGTTTTGCCTTAAGAATGTATGTTTATAGATCATATATTTCTCCAAAATGTCGAATAAATTAAATGGGTACCTAATCAAAAAAAAAAAAAATTGAAATGGCTATTAAAAATATTGTACGTATTGACTTTTTAAATTTTTTGTATGTAGCTAAAATGGCATATTTTTAACACTGCATAACATTTTCAGATCTTAAAAACTGAAATTAAGCCTATTATGAATTAAATGTATCAAATTTGCATATTGCTATAAATAGCATAAAAATAAGTAAAAATTATCGACAATTTTTGTATTAATATTTTACGTTTGTGGTGACAATTTTATGCCTCTAGCTTCAATTTTTTTAGAGTTATAAAGAATTTACCATAATCATGTTTTCTAATTTTTGTGCTAATTTTGTAATAGTTTTTTCTTACGCGTTATCGAAAAAATTAAAAAATCGAAAAATGACCTCTTTAAAGTACCAACAAGATGAAATTTGCTACCAGTAACCGAATAAGCTTGTAAAGATTGAAGTATTCCTTTTGATAGAATTTTTGTGTATAGACATAAAGAAAAACATATCATTGTAAAACCAATACATTACTTGCCTCACTCAGAATCTAATATACATCATCGTAAAATCAATACATTTCTCGCTTATCTTATCTCAGATATTACACAAAACTCGAGTGTTCATAACTATAATAAATTATGTATATTATGCAGTCAATTCCAAATCATATTATAATCATATATCCATATATTTACAAATATATAAAAATTTAAAAAATGTTAATATTTATTTAAAGTAGGCAGGCGAGACGTATTTCCAGTCCAAAATCACTATTTTTGAATTATGCGGGGAAGGGATGGAATTTCCAAAATAGCCTTGAAAATTCATGCGAATTACGTGCTAATTGTTTGCAAAAATGAAAGATGTTAATATTTACTAATACTATTATAGGGGGGGGGGCTGGTGTGACGTCGTGCCAGCCCCTCCTTGAAATTGAAATTGCGGATAATGACGTGCAAAATCATGCGAATTCCTTGCTAAATATTTTTCATATTTTTTATTTCAAATTTGTAATGGGGGCGGGGGCCGTCAAACGTACATTATTAAGTTTGAAATAAACACATAGATTTATGTCATCGTAATGTGTACACCTGTGTATATATTGATTTTTTTAAATTAAAACCTGAGGGCCAACGATTAAATTTGTTTATACAAAACTTATATAATAAAATTGTTTATTTTATTATTAATACTATTTAATTTAATGCGATCGTGTATCGTATCCTTGACTATACCGCGAATAAAATATAATACTACGTATAATATACATATTTCATCTTATTGTATTATGTTAAAAATGTCCAAACATTTTAATTTAACGATTTTATTTTTATAACATGACCCGCTGATAAATACTTCAATGTTATATATTATATTATGTACACTCGTATGTGTACGTATATGTTTATTTTCATCGAATTTAATATATATTAATAATAAATAATAATATTGCAGATCGAACAACCTTCGTAATGGTCCTCGCAAATATTTATTATTACTTATGCAAGTATATTTTAACAAATGATGATGCGTATCTATAATAATATTAATAATACTAGTGAAGACTATTGGATTTTTATTTGGTAATATTCGGATTGTGTTTTACTTTTAGATTCTGAGTATAGCCAGAAATTTATTGGGTTATTATAAATATTATTTTTTTTCGTGTATGTATGAATACATTTTTTGAAGGAGTAATGTAACAGTTTTTGAGTATAGACCTCTTTGATACCTAGAAAATTCATTTTATTTTGAATTTTATAGAGATAATTGTTTTATTTTCCCAGTAATTTTCTTAAACGTAAAGGAAAACTACAGAAAATGACGAAAAATTTTTATAAATTGAAACATTATTATACCAGAAACGTTTAATGTACACTAATTATTTACTATAGAGTTTATTGACGTGGTTATAATATCAAAACTTGTTGACCAGTTTTTCTTGGATATGAAAAATTTTTGAAATTCGATTTGTTTTTTTTTGTATATCTTTATATATATATACACACACATTTTTTGAATAGAAGTAGTCTTGTAGGATTTTTGGGTAAAAATCTTTCTGATAAGAAATTTACTGTAGTTAGAATTTTAAAAAAGTAAATTTTTTATTTGCTCAGTATTTTTTTAAGCGTAAATATATTGATTATATATAATATATGATAAAGGAAAACTATACCCAAAATAACATATATCGGAAAATAATATTAGACAAAGCTTTGCGCAGAAACATTTTATCGAAAGAAATTATTTACTGGTATGTAAAATGAATTATTTTAAAATAAAAAGAATATATTTTTAAGAATATAATAATGAAATTAAGTTTTAAAAAATCTGGTCAATATATTGGATGGAAGCACTTCGCTTATCGAATATATAGGATACTGGTAGTGGATGTATTGAATTTGAAAGCAGTGAAAAATAATTTCATTCGATAAAATTATATCTATGTAATAAATAAACAAATAATTGATATACTAGGTTAAAAATGAAATAAGTTAATTATATACCTATCTAGCTTTCATTACCTACTTATTATATTAATTACGTATACGTATACGCATAGGTTTATTACTGAAAATTCTCAAATAATTGATAACAAATTATTTAATATAATTTATAAACGTAAAAATAAAAGTATCATGGATCAATGAAAAATGTTCTTATAAAGATCCAATCGAAAAATTAAAATTAAATTTCAGCGGATCCCAGCAATACGATTTATACATATTATATTATAATATAACACATAGTCCGGAACACTGCAGGTTGGCCGGGAAGTTTTTTTTTTTTTGATAATAATTTATATTTTACTATTTGTTTTCATGACAACTTTTTTCATAACTTCGCCAAGTCAAATAAATAAATAATATTTACACATACGTATATATTGGCGTATCGAAATATTACAGATTATAGTTTATACTGTCACATAAATATATTCCAATGAGATTAAAAATAATACAATAAATTTGAACGCGTGTTACGATGACAACGACGATCAATTACTGTTATTAAACTGCGGTTGTCATAAGTCGTGGGATCGAGTTTATAGTAAATAATACATTATGTACACACGTCGAGTGGGGTTATCCGAATATAAAATTATGACAGTGGCACACACTTTTGGTTTCATTAAAATCCAATTTATATGAATTAATTATTGTAAACGAAATATACACCGTAATATTATTTTATGATATATAATATTACGATACGTTAGCAGCTGTGAAAAGAATAACATATAGATACGATGTTCTGTGTGTTTGTAAAAATATTAAGAGTAGGGGAGTTTCGTAATACACTAATATGTATAATGTATATATCAAGGCTGGGCAAGTTAACGATATTTTTTAACTCTTTAAGTTAAGTTAATTTAAAATAATATAAGGTAAGTTAAGTTAAAAGTTACACGTATATTTTTTATTAACTTTTAAAGTTAAAAGTTAACTTTGAAAAAAAAAGTAACTTAACTTAGTTAAAAGTTAAAATTTCCTAATTAGGAAAAAAGTCGATATACCTATTATATCGTAAAAAGGTAAAAAAGGATGGTTATTCTTTACGCTCAAAAAAACTACTCGGAACTTCTTCTGTCTGAAAAAGTGTATACATGTAAAAATAAAAATACAACACGTCATTTTAAAACCCATGCGTAAATAAGAAATCAGAAAATAACTTCTAACTGCCAAGATACCTATATTATTGTTTGATTCATAATAATGTAATGTAAAATAAGCAGCACCTACTACTTCAATATATTTTCTATACTGGATGGACATAAATACTAGCCTCCATGTAGTTAAAAAGACCGGGCTCAGCCCAATATTCGTGAACGGACAACGTCGCGGCGTGTGCGTGAGTGGTACATCGATTCTTAATGATTACGTACATGCTATTATAGATACCTACTAAAATTGCGTATAAGTACCAAAAAGTAAAATCCCTTAAAGTATTAACACGTTAATTTTAATAAAAAAGTAACTTATTAAGTTAAAAGTTAATCTGAAAAAAAGTAACGCGTTAAGTAACTTAATTAAAATTAACTTAACTTTTTAACTTAATTTTAACTTTTAACTCGTTAATGCCCAGCCTTGGTATATACTATAGATAGGTACGCAGTTTTTTTAACTCAAAGATATCAATAAAAAGCAGTTTTTTGTATTATATTCAGTGGCAGCTCGTCGGTAAAAGAGTTGGTGGTGCTCATTTATAAAGCATTAGGTATACAAAAGCCAATAATATGAATTAACTAAAGCAAAATCAATATTGTACTTATTTTACCTACTAGTTTCCTCAGAAAACACGAAATACGAACTATTCTTATTATAGTTACATCGTAACCACGGATCCAATATTGTTTTTCATACAATACCATATTAAAACTCATTTTACTATTTTATCTTTGTATTTCTATAGATTGTAGAGAAAGGAAAAGAAAATCGTGTATGGTATTTGTTGATCTAGAGAAGGCTTATGATAGGGTTTTTAGGGATATCTTTAAGTGGACATTAATGAAGAAAGGATTACCAAAGGTGTATGTGAAGATATTGAAGATATGTATGAAGGGGCGAATACAAAAGTGAGTAGTCTGTGTGGAGAAATTGATGATTTTAGAGTCAAGGTGAGAGTGCATCAGGGGTCGACTTCGAGTTCTTACTTATTTTCCCTGGTAATAGATGAGATAACAAAGGACATACAGGGTGAGGTACCATGGCACACGTTATTTGCAGATGATATAGTACTGATAGGAGAGAGTTCTTAGAAAGTGAATAATAGACTTGAAGAGTGGAGAGAATATCTGGAAAGTAAAGGACTCAAGATTAGTAGGATTAAAACAGAATATATAGAGTATAATTTTGGTGAAAGGGAACACAGAAGGAATAGGGAAAGGCTAAAAATAAAGTTGAGTTGGGATGTAGTAGGAAAGTTGGAGAGGTTCAAGTATTTAGGGTCCGTTGTACAGAAAGATGGGGGTTACGAAGATGATATAAAACTCAGGATTAAGTGTGGATGGATGAAATGGAGAGAAGCGTCAAGTGTTTTGTATAATGAAAGAATCCCTATTAGATTAAAAGGTAAATTTTATAAAGCAGTGGTGAAACCTGCAATGATACATGGAACAAAATTTTGGGCAGTAGATAGGAAGATAGAAAAGATAATGAGTGTAACAGAGATGGGAATGTTAAGATGGATGAGTGGAGTTACTAGAGAGTATAAAATAAGAAATGAGTATATTAGAGGTAGTATAGGAGTAGTTTCGATAGTAAGACAAAATAAGGGAGAATAGATTAAGATGGCTCGGGAACGTATTAAGGAGGAAAGAGACTGAGGCAGTGAGATTAGTAAAGGAAATGTATGTTTATAGAAGGAGGGGGAGGAGAAGACCGAAAAATAGGTAGGGGATATGATGGCGAGTGATATGAGGAAGATGGTGGTAAATAAAGAAGATACGAGAGAGAGAGTTAAGTGAAAGTGTAGGACCAGGGTTGCTGATTTCAAATAGTTGGGTGAGAAGGCAAAGATGAAGAAGAAAAAGAAGAAGAAGATTTCAATTTTCAAAGTTGTATGAGATTGTATTATCTATGTTTATATTAATTAATATATTTTGTGGTTTAATAAAAAATGATCATATTGTCAATATTAATATATTGTTATTTTAATATTTTGGTATTGAGTAACTTATAGAATTATTTATATAAAAATAAAAACACAATTTCTACAAAATAATTAGTTTTATTTTAATAATACGTATTACCAAAACGATGTTTTAATCTTCAGTGTTAAACAATTACTAGTAGTTTTGAATTGGGTTTTTATTTTTATATTAATATATTGTGATTATCGTATAGATAACATATTCCTGTTTTCAAATATTTAATATTTTTTGAAAATTTAAAAAAAAATTGTATTAAGAGAATTATTTAAGTGCATTACGTGATAATATACAAAATTTACGTTCAGAATTTTGATTACAACTTTGTCATTTTTAATATTAGAGTAAACTGGCTTATGAGTTATGATCATATTTATAGACGAGATCCTATTATGTCTTAACTTTATTTTTTTCCCGAAATTTTAATTTTAAAGACATATATTTACTTAAATTAATGGGATTTAAAAATAGTTATATCTCTTTATACAATATGACACTACGACATAGATAATGATCTTGTGTCTATATATTTGATAATAGGTCAATTTACTCTAATATCAAAAATGACATAGTTGTGTTAAAAATATTGAACTTAAATCTTTTTGAGAGAAATGACTCATTTTATTTTCATCAAAATGTACTATGTGCCATATATCGGTTATAGATTTAAAAAATTTAAATTTAAGTAACTATGTAAAGAAATTAAAATTAACTTAAAGTCAAAAATAATGTATATTTTGTTTTTTAGATTCTGAGTGTAGCGAGAAAGTTATTGAATTTACAATGATGTTTATTTATATAATTTCTGTGAACAAATTTTCGACCAGAATGTATTGAGTATAAGTTAAATAATACTTTTTAATAATATTTTTTTGATTTTTTTTTAAAATAAATATAAATCTTTAAAAAATTAATATGTCGAAAAAAAGGCTACTCAGAGTACTAAATAATGTTATTAGCTATAATTTATTTAATAGTTCTAACATGTTTGAAAGTAAAAAAAAAAAATTTAAATGCTAATACAAGTTTTCATATGTAGGTAGGTACAACGTTTTCTTAATTCTATTTTTCATAATGAATTTTAAAGGAATTAAAAGTTAAAATACCTGGTGAAACTATGAATGACAGTTAATATATTATATTTAAAATATATCTCAAAAAGAGCAAAGTTATTATTTTAGGAATATCATTTTTTGATTTTCCTGAAAAACAAAAATTACACCGCTCAGTATTGCATTTATTATTGCTTTCAAGTCTAAAACATTAGTAATAAATTATCATATTCGAGGACAGAAGGGACGATATATCCTAGCTAACGTGCGAAGTGCTTTTTTGTGTGTGTATTATTGATTATGTATCGGATATGTTATAGTTTTTCTCCACATTTCGTAACAGAAAATTATCATTCAATGTAACTAAGAGTACTCTAAATTATGGTTTTAGAATTGTGATTTTCATAGTAGTATAATACCTATATAGAAAAATAACTGTATAAATATTGTTCTTATTTATATTTAACCATATATACATTAATTATTATTGTAAGGAAACGTTATTACTAAATAAAATCAAACAAACTAGGTAATATAATTGTGTCAGAGAACTTATTTCTTTTCAAACATCTATATAATTTATAATCAGTGAGACAATAAACAATTGCAATTGTTGTTTAATTTAACAAATTTGTACTACTACAAGATATAGTTTTACAGATTGTTTCGTATAGTACACAATTATTGGGACCCTATAAATCTTTTTTTAGCAATAGGTATCCACTACTTAACACACTATAACGTCTATGATATGACTATATGATGAACCTTGTATTTTTTTATAATCGTTTTCTTCTTTTGGGATGTTCGCGAACTTCTTAAAATATTATAGATAATATGCATATTGCGTATAGTTTGTCGTATATTATAGGCATACATTTATATATTGTGTATTATTGTAATATATCTAGGAATAAAATAAGTGCATCATTTTCTTAGGGGTTTCCTCAATATTTAATGATACGCATAAGGTTGATAGGTTAGATTTCTAGTTCCTACGACAGACTATACAGCTTTATTAATTGTCAATATACACTCGTATAATATATAGTTTTCCTTATTTATTTTTGCGAATTGACGTAAAACAACATTTAAAGTATTATTTCGCCAACGAAAACAACGGAATTAATAGTGTAGTATTTGAAATATTATTAAATTTGACTTTGTATGTATAGGATTAGAATCATATAATTATTATTATTAGTTTTGTAATGATTTTCTTCGATATGACCGACGAAAATTGCCAACGTGAAGACGAGGACGAGATTCCTACAGTTTACATATTTAATTATTACATCCTAGATAATAAAAATCCGTGTTAAGCAATAAATAGTCATATAAACTATAAAAGTATAAATTATATGAGATATCCGACGACAGGCTGACTAAAACATTATATAAAATATAAATAATCCGTTATTCGACCTTACACGAAGTTTTATATTGGGACAACAAACGACTTAAATGATGATAAAATGTATAAACATGTCTGTTATACCATGCATGCTTTTCTAGTGTTTGACATAATTTTATACATATTTTGAACTACTACATAGGTACTTAAAAATCGCATTTTCGATAGGAAAATGCACGAATCTTAAAACTAGTTTGGAGGGTGCGTTGTATAAAATTCATATTATGATAAGGTTTCGTTTTAATGTTTACAAACGAGTTTATGTCGAAAATGTCGTTTTTTCGAATGTTTTCTAACATATAAGTGTATAATGTCTTAAAATATTGTTTGTGTATAATTATAGGTACCTTATAATCCAGGAGTAGATATATACATTACATTTTCAAATAATATATATATATTTATTATTCGTATTTTTTGATAAAGAAATGGTAGTTTTGAAATATTAGCAAAAACTAATAATAGAAAATAGAAACTCATATTATACTCTTATGTAACCTTAGCATATAAGACGTTTTGGAAATATTTCCTATGTGAATCAAAATATAGATGGTATAGTGTAGTATAATTAATTTGAAAATTTATCAAAATTAAAAATATAAACTGGGTACTCACTGAATTTTCTTATAATTTACATTTAACCGGATTAAGTACAATTCACATATTAAACACTTTATTCCATTGAATTTAGTAAACACATAGTATTTATTTGACAACAGAGACTATATAAATATATATAGGCAGTGATAAAGTTCATCTATTTAATATTTACTATATTAATTGTATCTTACGACTTACTTTAATGATTTATATAGGTATAATAATGTATCGTTATTCACATAACATTGTGTATAACATTACTTTTTGACATTTAATGTTTTTACGTAAAATGTTATATTTTAATTTTTAATTTGTATACTAATCTATATATATACACAATTTATTAATTTGTTAAATTGTTTCAACTGAACTTCTTTCGGAATCATTTTTTGATTCCAGTAATTTATCTTTGTTTTCATATTTAAAATATTAATACTATACAGAGTACACTATCATGTCCGATAGTCGCAGGTCTGATTGGTCAACTTCTATCACCTGTGCATCTGGATCACTTGTTGACACATATATAGCGTTATTCATAAAAATCTTTGAATGCATGTTATATTGGAGATGCCGATCGTTGTAATGAATTGGCCTAGGTTAATTTTCACAGGGGATTGTTGTTTATAGCTAATAAAGAATCCTTAAACCATTGGTATTGAAACAATTTCGGAAAACTCAATTCCCGGTTTTAAAACATATTTATTAAACAATAAACTATAGTTTATTATGGAATAATATATATGATTTCATAAACAATTTTAAAACAATTTGTTTAAACTCCTATACTTATTACTTATGTATAGAAATCTAAAACCAACAAAACAAATATAAATATTAAATATTGATATTGGTGACCACAATAATGAGTTGTAAAAACAGATGGACTTTAGTAAAAACACACTTGTCGAACGTTTTAGATTTCTCGTGTTCTATTTCCCTAGTCACTATATGACTAACAAAATATATGAAAAATGGATTGGCAAATAACAATGTTCCTCGTGACTATGTACTAGTAACTATGACAACGTGTCGATAGGATGGACGGATACAAGGTATTTAAACTCATTTTTAGAAACCTAAAATCTAATTTTCCAAATTGTTTAGAAGCCAATATGTGAACTTCCATGAAATTTACATATTTATAGCAGGAAATACATCATTTTTTTGTATGTCATATTTAAATTTAAATTTTACACAGCAAAATAAACAATCAGTATTAAAATATTAAATAGGATCTTTTAATTGTGAACAAATTATAAAATTACATTTGATATAACTTTTTAATTATTACAAAACTTTAATTTAAAGATAAATAAAACTGTATGTTTTCCACATATAATCGAGAGTATCAATATAAAAATTATAAAAAAGAATGAAAACAAGTAATATTCTTATTTAAAAATACACTTAGAAATTTGTATTTCATAGAATTGTCAAATTTGTCAATGCAATAAATTATATGAATCTAAATAATAAAAATATTTCAATTAGAAAACGCAAAATGTGCAGAAAATTAGAATAACTATGATATCTGATATGTAATAACTGATAACCTAATCACTGCGGGCCATTAAAGCGCATTTAAGCGTTTACATGTATTTCTTAATCCGGGAGTAAGAGTTAATTCGATTTGATGAATCGAATTAAATAATAAATGGGCGTTTATTTTAACATTTAATTTGCATTAACGACTGCATGTAAACGTAGTAATAGAATATAGATAGACACGATTAGTGCTATCAACGGGATATTAATTGGATGATTACTATACACATTTTTTAAACGAATACCTAATTAATCAAAGACAAACTTTTCTTCCGATTAGTTTGGTTTTTAAAAACAATCGATTAGTTATTAAAGTGATTTTAATTTTTTTAATTCTGGGTAATATTGTAACTACTGTAACTATAATCGTAGAACTTTACTCGATTTCGTGATAAATAGACGATTATATATTTTAAATAAAGAATAGATCTCTGCAAAAATATCAATTAACTAAACAAAAAAAAAAATTGCGATTTAAATCCACTGACCACTACTAACTAATACAAACCATGAAATGTCAAAATTTAAATGAATGCAAATAAAAAATGTCATGAGTAATATATTTACCTATCATATCGTTTCAGTATATTTTGGTTCTTTATTAATAGAAATTAAAAGGTGTACGATGAAATATCGGAAAAAAAAAAGCTATAATACATATACATTTTCCGACGTATATATAATGTATGTGCGTATATATTCATTATTCACATTACTCATTGGCGTCTTTCGCAAGACATATACATATTGTATTTTATAATATACAATAATATTAAATATACAATATAATGTTTTATACGAACGATTATTATTATTATTATTATTATTAATTTGCAGACTGGTGTTCTTTTTCCTCTAGCTACCCGTCACGATGTCATCGTCGTTTTGTTCTCGAGTCCCGATCGAATACGATTTGCTATAATAATAATAATTCATCACTGACGACGACAATGACTATAATAATATGATGACAGCCTGCACGGAGGAGTCGAGGACTTGCCCAATATAATATAATATGGGTACCACTTAAACGCATACACATATAGGAGGAAAGTAAAACGGTATATTATATCACGTGAAAAGAAAAATCAAAAAAAAAAAAAAAGAAATATACCTATACATAAAAAGAACGACTTGGCAAGGTCGTACGACGAGACGATGACTCCGTTTTAACACTATACCTATATATATATATATATATATGTACTCGTAATGATAATGTGACCGATCTTCGGGCATGGTACAATATGATATGTAAATGACCCGACGTGGGTGACATTATTAGAGTGTGGTACTTACCTATATAGACGTATAAGTAACTTATAAAAAAAAAAAAAATAAATAAATAAACAAATAAAAAAACCTCACCGATCCAAAAACCACAACTCGACGGCAGTATACACGTATATTTACGGTTCAGTCATAAAACACTGCGTTGACAACGTACTTGACGCCGACGTCCTACGACAATCAGTCGTGCGTTGCGTCATTTAAAAGTGGATTAAGGTCTTAAACGGGGACCGCAAGCAAGCACTCGGACGTGTTAACGTGCCTCCTAATCAGTGTTTTTCCGCCATCTTATTCTCAACACACGTTTGTATATACATACCTATTTAAATTTTTAATCATCTTTCGTTGTCCTTAATGGCAGCACTATTATATATATAGCTACACGAATAAAATCCCTTCCAGTAAAATAATATATGCAAGACATAAGGGAGATGTTTAGTTTGCCCCCCCCACCAGTCTATTTATTCGTTTTTTTTTATTTTTTTTTTTAATATTACTTGTTTTACATTATTTAATTGTCCGCTCCCTATGTGAAAATTGTCTTACATGGAATATGTGAACGTAACACCGAAGACAATATTCGTGGTTTTGGTAGGTAGAGATATACCTATTGTAAATCAGTACCATGTCAATTATTGCTCGAAAACAATAACACGAATTTGGTTGTAAGTAGTAAATGTGGCGTCAATTATTGTTCAAATACCAATGTTGTTCTATAAGTATTAATATAATAATATTCGAAATTTTTATCACCGAAAATCATTACAATTTATAATTATTCGTACACTGACAATTTTTTTATTTTGTGTTCTTTTACCAATTCATATTTACGGTACAATATAATGTATATACTAGATATATATCGTAGATAAATCAAATTTTATAGGTAAATCGACTGTTTGAAATTTATATTTTATATGTTAAGGTAAATGTTATATTACATTTTTAAACTACTATGTAATTATACGTAGTATTTGAAATAAAATAAAACCCAAAATCCACAAAAATTTACTTTTTATTTTAAGCAAATACAGTATTTCGGAAACAATGTTTCCATCTTCAGTGCAAAACACAGACTGACAAACATTTACACTGAAAATGGAAACATTGTTTCCGAAATACTGTATTTGCTTAAAATAAAAAGTATATTTTTGTGGATTTGGGTTTTATTTTATTTCAAATAAATTATCCACAAATACTCAAATTTAAATATAAATATACGTAGATTTTCATTAGCCACATTAATTTTATAATATTTTTTTAACAACTAAATGACTTTCTACCTATAGTCTATACTTTATATTGCATTATATATTATATCCGTTCGAATCAATTAATGACACCCCTTTAACGTTTTATACGTAATATGAACGACATTATACACGTGGGCGTTCTTGCGTTAATGATCGTAGATGTCTCACGTTATTTCATGTAAATTAACATGTTTCAATGGATAATCTGAATAAGATAATATAGAATTTTTTCCCCTTTATATGCAACATGATGGTGTTGAAAAACATTATTTTACGAACAACAAACGGCCGAAAAAAAAAATATATATAATATCAACCCTTTATAAAATATAGTATAATATTCCTTGGACCCCATCCAGTCAGTCGTAAAAAGACATGTGTATGTATTTAAAATGCAAAATATATTGACTTCTAGACTCTACAGTATGCAGTCACGATGAACAAGCCGTATATATTTGTGTTTTTTTTTTTTTTGATTATAAATATTATAACACATCATAATTTGTTCATTTCAGTGATTCGGAAATACACAATTTAAGTATTAATATAGGTACGACTTTCACTATGTAATTTATATTATGTTTTTTTTTTGCATAATATATTAATAGTGTTTAACAGCTTCGAAAAACGTCGTTCTTCTTAGGTAATAAAGTATAAACCTTCTTAGACTTATAAGTATAAAAAAAAGTACAGATCAAAAATTACTTCTATAATAAACAAAAATACCAATTGAATAATGACATTTTTATTTATTTATTGATAAAGTTAACGTAATAAATAGTTGTTTAAATTGTTGAAAATTGTTTAATCTGGTTAGGTACCTGATGGTAAATAATCATGACCTAAATACGCAACTTTCAAAATAGTGAACTTTATCTATCATAATATATAAGTGTTAAAACGCTTTAAGATACCAAGAGTGTTTATTTTTTTGCTATATCAATAAAATTTTCATTGAAACCAGAGCTAGGAACTAACTAGTTAAGTTAAGTTGAATAGTTACTTTAAAAGTAACTTTCTAACTTAACTAGTTTGTTTTAATTCATAATAACTCTCTAACTTAACAAGTTAATTTGAATGCATGAAATTATCTAATCTAATGCGGTTAAAACAAAAAGTAACTAGTAATTTTTGTGCTTATTTTTTCCCATACAAAAAATTAATTTTATCTAAATTGTCTATTACTTCAGAAATTCCCAGCGGTAATACTGATGACTAGATAATAAATACATATTTACGTTATGGAGTGGATACACCACAAAAGTTATATAATAATATTATATCCTCCTATAATCTTAACTGCCTTAGGTGCTTAATTATATTTTTTATTCGTAAATCTCATATCGTAGGTATTGAGTATTTCGCACTTTCAATATTTTTTGTTTCAATGTTTGTTCATTATACCTAGTTAAGATATGTTTCATGAGTTTCAAAAATTGTTTAACGAATATTCAAACTCTTCTTCTAAACAACCATCAATAGAATTTAAAAAACAAATCCAAAAACTATATATCAAATATAATACAAAATATATAAATATATAAATAGGTACCTATTCCCCAAAATGCTGACATCGAAAGACTTTTTAGGCAGGTGGTGAATTATTTGATGAAAGACGTGAATTTATATATGTCCGACAATAATTTTAAAATGACATTATCATTGAAATTTAATAAATACTTTAAACAAACACTACCTACTTGTATATGTATTTTTTTTATATTAATTAATATTGTGTCATGTAATCATGTTTGTATTATTTTATTTCTTATTTCGTTACATTTTATGTTCCGATATTCTCATTGATTATTTGCAATAAATTAAGGTTAATATTTGAAGCATATTTATTTTATATTAATTATCAGTGAATCAATCAATTGTTATCACTAATTTTAGTTACATATTAATTATCAATTTAATGTATCTAATACATTACCTACATTTGAACGAAAGAGTTTTTAAATTTATATTTTAAATTATAAAAAGTGCTACCTTTTAACTTTTATTCTAATTTATGTTAGAGTTAATAGTTAGTAAGTTAGTAGTTAATAATATTAAAATAAAAAAATATATTGTTTTGTACTTAACTTTTTTTGGACTTTTATGGTATGTTACATATTTATAAGATTTATAATTTATTTGCCACTTCATAACTATTAATATTTTTAAAAAATGTTTTTAATTTTAGTATAAAACAAAATTATTTATATAAAATTTTAAACAAATTTATAAAGCTATTATTCGTATTTTGTTCAATTTTATAAATAAAAATATTGATCATCATAATAATCAATTGGGCCAAGTCACGAAAAATATCTACGAAAGTCCAGGACTTGGATCATAATTCACAAGCTAACATAGATAGATAGCCAATTTAGATCTATATGAGTATACTATCCCTATCTTGGTAAATATTTGTCATGCTATAAAAATGCACATAAATAAAAAGACACATGATAAAATTTCACATAAGAAACCGCATCAAAATATAATTTTTGATAAAAATGGACTTGGTCCCTTCTGCCCATCAGGTAAAGAATTTTAAAAGCGGTCACTTATCATGCAGTATTTTATAGTAGGGATTACAAAGGTATAACGGTTTACTGGATACGTTACTCAACGATTCGAAATTTATAATTTATTTTATACCGTATTGTATGTTTTACATTTTTCGGAGTGCTTGCAGAGTAAATTCAATCTCGGCATTAGTATTTTGAAAAACAATTTAGAGATTATATATATGGCGATACGAGCTATGCTACGATATAGTTATTATAGTAAAGGAATTTGAAATGTTTCACGACAGAAATATCTAAATGTAGGCCCCCCCGAAACAATTGTAAATACGTTTTCGAGTAAAATCTGTCGTAGTAACCTGTTTCAAAGTGACTCGAATATAAGCATTTCATAATAATATTGTAATACACATACGGTTTTTATAAGGAATACGGAAACATGAAAGTACTTGTTAAAACGCGTACTTTGAGTTAAAAGGTTGTACATATATATATATATATATATATATATACTATACAGGCACTACGAGATATCGTATATCATATATCGTATAAACGTAGAAACTACTCCGCAGGAATATTTTACCCTATTTCTCGACTACCGTATGTGCTTGTGTCGTTTGCACACATAGTATAGTATAAATAATATATTGTAGAATAAGAGCCGATTGTAATCGTTGATGATGTATACTGTACAAGTTATACATACTACTATTATGCACTGTACCTACGCGTATTCTACTGGAAATGAGATAACAGCCAATGTTGCTTCGTAGGGGATTATGTGCAGCATATATTATAACATCTATCTTATAAAAACACATTTTATACGTATACACCGACCATATATTATATATATCTAATTAAAAATATGATAAGCGAGTATATCGGGTTGATAGTCGGTATATATACAGAATGTCACACAGGGATATGACAAATGTAACAACTTTTGTTTTGTAATAATATTACTAGAACCCTGCGTTACAATTCTTGATTTTATTTTATTTTTTTTTTTTTTACAACAAAAAATTTTAAATTTAAATTTCTTATTAACATTTTTTTTTTTTTTTTATAACTCAATATACCTAGCCATTTTATAAATTAATTTTTAAACAAAATTTTGGCGTTAGAAATGTTTATTGATGTTAAATTATCGATAGTGTTTGGATTTATCTATAGGTAGATAATAATTATTTACTTATCTAGATAAATACGATAAGTTATCTAAACAATTATCTTAGATTAAAGTTTCACTCATCCAAGTCAATTTATCTAGATAATTTTTATAGATAAATTTTCAAGTAAAATACAAAAGTATTATTATTTTGGCGAAAATGTACTTATTTACTCAAAACGTATATGTAATTGTATATGATTTATATGCAATAAAAACGTTTGTTGTATATTATGTAGTGTGTACTTGTATCTTAAATTTTCATTATATTTTTATTTGTCACTGATCACGTGACTGCAACGACCGTTGTCTGTGATGTAAACCAGTTTTACACGCCAATTGTATAAAATATACCTACATAGTATATTTTTGGTTATGGAAACATAAGAACTATATGAAATAAGGTTTAGGCTTTTAATTTTATAGGTATATTTAAATTGTTAAATTAAGATAATTGAAAATTGCAAACATTTATTCATTATTTATTACTTTGTACAAAGTAGTAAAGTAGTATAAAATATTAAGTTGTTTTTCATTTTTGGTTTTGTATTATTTTTAATTTTTATATAAATAAATTGTTATTATTTTATAATATATATATATATTATACACTTTTTGGGTTATTGATTTTGATACATATTAAAAATATTAGAAAAAAATGTTTGAAATTCAAAAATTATCTTTTTTTTTATCTAGATACATTTTTAGTTATCTAACTCCAATACTGGTTGTAGATTTTCTACAGTTCTTTGAAGTTTACTGAAATATCAATTATTTTCATTAATGATAAATAGCCGCCAGGTACTAACATAAATTAGTAGAGTACATAAAATAGGTAATAACATAAATTAATTTTTTCCATGAAAAAATATCATTCATTGTATCATATGTTATCAATTGAATCTTATTATCTATTATTGGGTAATTATAATTTTTTTTTATATGGCTGTTATATTGGTTAGCCAGAAATAAATTTGAATTTTAAAATACTTTAAAATTGTTTAAAAATTAATGGTGTAACCTAATTATTAGTTTTAAACACTAAAATTATTTTTAAATATTAATTTATAAAATGACTATTCTCGATTATAAAAAAAATCGTAAAAAAATAAAATAAAATCTAAAATATAAGAATTGTAGCGCAGAGTAAGTAAAGAGATTCAAACCGAGGACCTCACGCATGCAAACACCGATGGCTTCCATTAGACTAATACGAATGTTAAGAAGTATAAAAAAATAAACCTATAGTAAAATAACATGGTAATTTCAATTTGATATAACTTTAAAACAAATTCTGATCGTCAAATTTTGATTTCACCATTATTTTTTTAATCAAAAAATATATATTTATGAAAAATAAATAAATCAAATTCTCTTGTAAAATAGAAAAGTTATATGAATTAAATGTCTCAAAATTGAAAATTGCTATAAGGAGACTAAAAATGGGTAAAGTTTTTAAAACATTTTTTTGTCTATAAAACTTAGTAAAAAGGTGAATAAATTAAAATTTGTAGATACAATTTAAATCGAACTACCGAATATACTAGAAACAAATCTTTCTCTTTTAGCAGTTTTGTAACAGTTTAGGGGGAAATCTTGGAAAAAGTTTGAAGAAGAGCTTTTAAAATTTTTGAAAATTTATAACGATTTAACACATACACACACGTCAACGTTAATTTACGTATAACATACATAATGTATACCATACATAATAAATTCCCTATATTGGAAATTATCAGCTCCAACGCCTCCAATAGCCTTAAGTAAAATTTTCTCGAGCAATTTATCGTCGTGTGGGATATATTGTTTCGCACGTGGCCAATTCCAATGGTTCACTGTCGCACCTTTACATACATAAAACTCACACATACGATTGCAGTTTACATACTATTATAATAATGTATTTATACGTTGACGTCTACTGATAAAGTGACCGTTTTTTAAAAATTATATTTTACGATCACTTAGACGTGAATTATTCTTCACGATATGCCAGCTGTATGTTTTTGTTTTAGTTTTTTTTTTTTTTTTTTAATCGACAGATTGTTTATTCGGAACACGTATATTATACATAAATATGTATATATATATATATATATAGATATATATATATACACACGTCTGTGTGTGTACAATATTATAATATATATATATATATATATTTATGTATATATAGACTAACGCATTTGTACCCTATCTACGGATTACCACTGAAATCGCGTTCCGATTGTATAAAAAATAATATCATATTATAATTTATATTATAATTAAAATTTCTCGTTTACAATTTACAACCAGTATGTGATATACGAGGTGTATTCTACAATGTTTAAGTTCAACATGAAGTATTTGGAACACATGCGTTCGATTCGGAGTTTTTTCTCAGGATAAAATACGACGATACGCCTACGTATATGTAATTTTCATATTTTTTAAATAATTTTCCCTTTTTCCGCACATTCACAGAAAACTTAAACTTTGAAAGATTTTAACTTTATTTTTATTTTTAAAGCCACTATAACTGACTTAACGTATGAAGTTTTTGTCCCTTTGAAAATTTACCGAATGAGAAAAATATTTTTTGTTGGTTACATCTGCATCCTGCACCCGTTAACCCAACCTGAACGTTTTGACAGTTTATATTAATAATTCCTAGAAAAAATGTCTAAGAATGAGAAAATCATTCAAAATGTTTATTCTTATGTTGAAAATAATCCAAATTGGTTTGTTTACAATATTTCGTATCTTGTTTTTGAACACACTGTATACATTTATGTTGTTTGTACCTACCTACTTTGAATATATCGATAATATTGTATATTATAGACGAGTTTCTAGTAGGGTTATGGAGAGGAGCAAGACTAGGAACACTATTCGAGAGAATATAAATACCTAGGTATATCTGCAGTAGTTGTTCGCCCTGACTACGTTAGAGAGGATGGTTAATTTAAAATTATATCTACATAAATAGATTATATATATGGATACGGCGACGTCATATATGATGCTGCATAAATTATTAAAAGTATATTTTTTACGCTTTCTATAAAAACACGAGTAAAAAAAAACTTTATAGGTATAATTATAATAGGTGTATTATACAAACTAGAAGTATACAGATTAGTATATAGATTCAATTAAAAAAATATTTGACAGCTAACACGCTATATTTGTATAATATAATCGTTGGAAATTTTTGGAATTTGATTTTTATACGGAAAATTTGTCTACGATGGTTTTTAGAGTCTAAAATTTAGACGATTAAGATACCTACAAAAGTCATTTTCGAGATAATTCAACCTTAAAAGATCTCAAAAATCGGTTCAGAAACTTACAAAACTATATGACCAATGATGTACATAATATGGGTGTAACACATATTGCGAGTATATTTTATTATGAATTATGATTTCTTCAATACTACCTATATTTAACATTTTACGTTTATTATTGTATATACACATATTATATATTATTGTGTTATTCGTATAGTTATATAATATAATATAATTATAACGTACCTATTTCAGAAAAAATAAGTTATTCGATAAAGTCTTATAGTATTTACCAAACAGCATATTTACACATACATATTATATACGAGCATTATGTTTTCTGAAAAAAATGTGTTTCGACAATTGAACATCAAATGAATAGTGATATGTTTTCATAAATAATGACAAAACCGAAAGTGAAAAAATACATTTATTTACACCGATGAGTAGGTACATATAAATACAAGTAATTAGATAAAAATACAAATAATAAAAAGGATGTTATGCATCCGCTTTATAAGGGGTTATATATATGCAATTTTTATAAAGTTTTATAAAAATGAAAATCCAACAGTTCAATAACATTTAGTTATATTTTAAAAGTAATTTAAAAGTAGTCATGTTTCAGTACCATTTTTTGTTGTTGTGTTATCACGATATTTGTTAAAAATCACGTTCACATTCTATAACTTCAACTTCTCACTATGTAATCGCATAGTCCAAATGCGTACAAAATATGAAAGATGAGAATATTTACTGTGCTCGAGGGTGGAGTTTTTTTTTTAAATATGATTATTTGAAAGTCTAAAATCCATGATTGAAAATCGGGACATTTTCAAATTAAAAATAAAAACATTAAAAAATATTTAGGTAAAACGCTTGACGCAACGGTATAGCAAATATTCTCATTTTTCATGTTTACTATAAATTTCGACTCTGCAGTTACTAAGAGAAAAGTTGTAGTTATAGATCGCGAACGTGTTTAATACCGCTAAAGGTCCATTCACACATATCCGGCCCGGGTCAGGGCCAGATTTTTTGATTTCCGGGTGAATATTCATATACGTCCGGACCGAGTCCGGGCTGAAATCCTTCCTAGCTGATACTAAAATTAAAATATTTTTCTATAGTTTTTATAGGATTTCTCACAGTTATTCGCCACTGTATGGTGTAGGTTATAGGTAGATAAATGTTTAACATTCTTGAAGTGTTAACATATTAATATCGATAATAATTAAAGTACTACCTATGTTCATTATAAATATATTTTTTTACAACGTAATACGAATATGGCAAATTTTAATGACCGTGAACTGGCAATGATTGCATTGCTACTGGACGAAGAGGAATCACTGCAGCAGAGAAATAAAAATAAACACTTACGGTGTGCATCCTATCTGGGAAAATCGTTTAACAGAATTAGGGAAGTTTGCAACTCTATACAAATCCTGTTGTTGATGACAAAACTAAATATTTTGAATATTTTCGAATGACTATGTCTAACGTATTAAGACAATTCAAAATGGGTACCTCGAAAATACGTAATATTAGACAACAATACGTGTTTGGTAACCCGCAGTCACGTCAACCCATCAAATTTGTATTGCGTGTTCCGAGTTCAACTATAAAATAACAGAATATCCGTTTTATATTAATTTTTATTCAAAATAAAATTATGTGGCTTTCGTTATTAGTTATTCCGCAGTATAACGAAATTCGAGAGAAAATAATATAATACAATATTGTCAATATTTGTAATTATTATACTAATATCAAAATCAAACTATATAATCTTTTTATTAATTGGTATTTCAGAAATTGGTATATCCTTGTACCAAAAATTTTATACACCATGAATATATTTTATATTCTGAATACTAAATGGTCTCCGCGAACAAAATATGTTTACTGACCAGGTATCGTAATAAACCCCCCCCCCCCCGTCCGGGCGCCCGGAAAGGAATTGTCGAAAACGATAATCATTTTTACGCCCGAAACGGACCCGTCCCGGACATGATTGTACTGAAAACCAACAGGACAATAGGGCCCTTTGCACGTACGTTCTTTCGTTAGAATTGGCCGTTCAGAGCACGCGCGCGAAAGAGTGTGCGTCTAAATAATACAAACTTTCCCACAGTGTTGGAGCTCGGTTATTCTGTACTGTTCAATCTGCAAGTTCTGTTATGTTTACGCGTACGCGATTGGACGCCACGCCAATCATGTCACGTGTATTATCGAAAAAACATTTTCAGTAATGTCATATTATTTCCAAATTTCATTTTGTTCATTTTGCAGTTTTTCATACGCACTGTGTTATACTTTTGGAATTTCATACGGTATACATTATTGTGGCAGCACGTGCGATTGCCAACTGCATTTTTTCGTGTTCTTGTTTGTACGCCTATACATTACTATATACATTTATTATACGAAAATCCAAATTTATACGAATCTACTTTTTTTTTTTTTTCAACCAATATATTTGAAATAAAATACCTATATATGTCGTTAGGAAACGGAAAAACTAAAACGATAATTTATCACATTTGTCGATAAAATTATAAATATATAGGTGACAAATTAAACAAATTATATGATAACACGCGCAAAGATTTAAAGATTTTCAACGCGCCACACGCAACGCCGATCGTGCGCCAAAGGACACAGTTTTAGCCTTTACACGGACACGCTTTCCTACACTCTTACATACAACAATATATACAACAAGCAAAGAACGCGCGATTGGAGTGTGCAGGCGTATTTTAAGACCACACTCCAAGCACGTAGTCGTTCCACGTGTTTGGCGCGTCCGCTCCAAGCGCGCGCGGAAGAATGTACGTCTAAAGGTACCTATTATCTTTTTGAAACCCGTCCGAGTTCTGGCCCCGACCCGGCCCGGACATGTGTGAATGGACCTTAAAATGTATGTGTAATAGCGTCTTCTTAACAAACGCTATACTATATATATATAAATACTTCTTAATATTATTTTTCTGAAGTATTGAAAAAATAATTCTATATTCGAGTAGGACATACGCTTTTTCTTTAGATATAATTGTATACGTATACATATATATTATCTGCAGTGTTGGGATTGGTAATAGATAACTAATTGTTTATAATTTATCTAGATAAAGATAATAGAACAAATATTAGTTTTTATCTAAATAAAAAAAGATAATTTTTAAATTTCAAAGTTTTTTTTTTATTAAAACCAGTAAACCAATAACAAGAACATAATATTTATATTATAAATAACGATTTATTTATTAGTTTATTTTGTATATAAATGTATAAATTAGGGATAATGGCATATTTGAAAAGATTTACATAGGTAATTTAAGTATGTTTTTAGTATAAATGTATCTATAAAAATTATTGTATACAGAAATTTACTTAAATATGTGAAATTTTTATGTAAGATAATTGTTTAGATAACTTACCATTATTTATCTAGATAAGATAAAAGATAAGTAAATAATTATCTAGACAAGTCCCAACACTGATTATTATAAATAATATAGGTATATATATTTATTATTTATAGATTAATTCGATCTCACATGGGAACACTGCAGAGTATTTTATCATATCGATCATAATATACCGGAATCATAATATATTGTATTGTAAATGTATACACTTTTAAGTATATATTTTGCTTCATTTTTTTGTTCAGATTTTTTTATACAGTTTTTTTTAGATTAGTTAGATACACGGTATTTCAAGTATACAACTACATTTAACATAATATGTGACTTCATTTTCGTGTTCGCAACCGACAACACATGTCTCACATCTATATCAACGAAAGCCATACCCACGTTTAACTAACATTTATTTATTAACCTACACGAAAATTATCAATCTCTGCATGATTAAATACATATATTTCTATGCTTATGTTATGATATAATATAAATCTCGCTTTATAAGTAACTAGTAAAAAGTGTGGTAAATGTCTAACAAAATATAATGATATATATATATATATATCATATAAGTATCTATAATTTTAATTTCGTTTTTTCTCTTTGAAGAAAATAATTTTCATTTTAAAGCCTTATTTCTACTGTAAAATATTTAGCCTTGTCGTTTGCAGATTAATGTCATTGGAATTAAATGGCTGTTTTAAATATGGATTCTTCTGAAACAGAAGTTATGCCTACTCGTATAATAGCAGTTTTAAATTTTGACTTTTGTCAATTGATTTTGACTTCTTTTTCAGACGATATTATTCATAAACGACCACGAGACTCGCTTTAAAATATTCCTATCTTTAAATTTGTATTTTTTATTTAATTGAAAATTAAACTCTACCGTAGTAGACCGTACGTTCTACTATAGCGTAGTTTTATTATATAGATTTATTAAAAATTGCGGATGTAACGTACTCTTAAGTGGTGATTATTAAAAAAAAAAAACATGTGTATAATATATATATTATATCTCATTATATACATAGATACTGAAACTAGTATAAATCGTTAACTAATTTTACGAGTTTTTTTTTTTTTAATACACCCGTGTGATCATAACATTATATATATAATAGGTATATGTAATAATATACAAATATAATACCTATATGATTCTTTTAATTTAATTAATACTGTCATAAATTATATTACATTTTATATTTATCGAACACTATCATTAGATATTCTTTAATATTTATAAACATTAAATATATAGGTATAATAAATTAAGATCATCATCAAAGTATAAATTGCAGTTCACATTATAATACACTTTAATCGCTATCACGTACATATAATATACTAGCATATAAAATTTGATTTATTTTAAATAATACATCGAACAACTATCGATTATATAGATTATAGTATACTATCGTACTATATAATATAATGTGCGTAATAAAATACACTTAAATACTAGTTAAAAACTAAAGTTAGTGATGGGCAAATTCGGTCTTGGTCGTGTAAAAATACAAGATCAATACTCGTAATGCAAGAACAAGACTCTTGAAAGTTTTGCTTTTAAATAAAACGAAAACTAAAAAAATTAAATATATTTTTTTCTTGTTATAGATTATTTACAATTACCCACCGAATCCCTAGATTTTTCGTCATGCAATCATCAATATCCTTTGTGATGTGATTCAACAATAAATATTCATAATTTAATAAGTGTAATTTGTTTTGATGATGGAAACTAATTGAAATGATAGTAAAAACACATTTCTTGTTTTATTGTGATTATATTTTAATTATAATACAATAATAATATATATGTAGCTAAAATAAATTCAATTTTAATTGTCTGGAAAAGCAGATATATTATATTACCTATATACGTACATTATGTACGTATATTCAGGTCTTGAACGGAAAGGGCAATTTATTAATAATCGGCAAAAAGAAAAAGATCATCAACTTATTTTTTTTTATGCCGTTTTACTCTAATTTTTTTTTGTGAACGAGAGGCGGAGAATTACCCGCCTCCTCTGTATCAGCCCTTGTATGCGTATAAATGAATTATTTATCTTTATATATAAATTTGGTTAAAAATAAAAAAGTAAGACTGCAAGAATTTTCAAAACCAAGACCAAGACTGAAGACTACAATCATTGAAAATCACAATTTTTGCCCAGGTCTTAAAATCTCATTTTACCAACTATTTGGGCTTAAATTTGATAATTTCGCAGAAAAAATTAAAATGACTATAAAAAAAAATTGTGACATCGGAATTTTAAGATTTTTTGAATTTAGTTAGAGTAACATATATTTAACGCTGTATAAAATTTTCAGAACTTAAAACCGAAAATTACTCCTTTTAGGACTTAAAAACCTCGAAAACTAAAAATGTCTATAAATAGACCAAAATTTAAAAAAAATTAAAA
>JAIPRL010002440.1:0-60026 GCA_025469235.1 Pemphigus obesinymphae | reverse complement strand
TGAAATTATATCCAAAAACGTATTTAATTCATAATAGATAGGTATAACTTTTCTATTTTACAGGAGAATTGGATTTTCGCATATATTTTTTTTTTTTTTTTTTTTTTTGAAAAATTTATATTTTTAATCAAAAAAATAATGATAAAGTCAAAGTTTGGAAGTCGGACTTGGGTTTAAAGTTATAACAAATTATAATTTAGCAATTTTACTATTTTCTTTTAGTATGTTATTTTGTCTATAATTCTCAACATTCGTACGTAGTCTAATGGTTGTAACGATGATTTCATTCGCTGGATTCTCGGTATGAATTCCTTTACATCCAAATTTTTTACCCTTTTTCAACTTTTTTTTGTTCATTGTATTATATAATATTGTCATATTTTTAGTACAATCTACAATAATTGTCGAGTAAATCCACTAAACTTCGCTCAGAATCGTATTTTTTTTTTTTTTGAAAGAAATGATTTATCATTGTTTTTAAATTTAATATATACACCACCACTATATCCTACATAACGAGCAAACTTTTCCGAATACACACTAGCTCTCTAAATTACTTTTACTTACCTTATAAATGTACTAAATTCCATGGGCGAACGAAGCCAAATACTCAGGCGTTACTCTGAAATGCCATCTCATGTTTGATCCTCATGTTAATAACATCATATTCAAAGCAACCAAGGTGCGAGGCATGCATTTCTCTGCCATGAACTCAAAAAAAGCTATTCCTATCCAATCCAAAAGCTTTCCATTCAAAAATTTCAAATCTATATCAGACAGTTGGAAGATCAAAACAGCAAGATCTTCCTTCTAGAACATCCACACTCTAAATCATCCAGCGACAACCAGTTATAATTTTAAAAAAATCCGCCCCAATCGAATGGCACCAAACCTAAAATCACATAATCACTCCTTCCCTTAACTCAACCATCCCAACTCATTTATCTCTTAAAAAGCATATCCACTTGGCGAAAGTACATAGATCCACCGGTTTTTCGCAAATGCAATCAACAAATCCATACACAACTTCTTTAATCGTCTTCGAACAAATGTTAAAATATCCTCAACATGAACTTGATAACCTGAAGAAAAGAATAACCTAAGAAAAAACCAGTGAAACAACGTTCCTTCTGGCAATGATGACCATATATGGTGAACACATGACCGAGAACCGCAAAAACCACCTGTTACCATTATCCCCACCAGAATCCCAGCCGATCACATAGCTACCGAAATGATAGTATTCCACTGCGGCGAACTACCACTGTTACACATTCTTAAGACGGACCGTCTATCAGCCAGGCCAACATTGAATATCGCTAGAGGAAGACCACGGCCGGGTAAACCTCTACACATTTATCAAGGTACCCGTTGGTTACCCCCAATGCACTTGTATAGCGATCGCTCCCGGTGACATACTCACTACAAACGCCGCTTATAAGAGTGGATAAGAATGAGGCAGCTTTCACCCACCCCATACTTGTTTAAACCTTTACTACAATATATTACCATATTTCTGTAATGTATTGAATACCCTAGAGAGAACGATCACACTAAGAACTAATATAACATAATAATATTGTATAACCAAGGATGCACCATTCCAATTACTTATTATGTTATTGTGATATGTACTTACGGTTATGTATATTAATGTATGAGACTGTAAAATGTATATAAATAAATAAACAAATAAATATCTAATGTATATTTTATTACAATTAATTCTAAGCATTATATCCAAATAAAATAAATCATATATACTTTATACTTTAAGATTAATGTATTGTTTTAATTATTTATATTAGGTGTTTATAATAATTGAATCATCAATAATTAACATAATGTAAATGCTATTTTCTAATCACAATTATAGTAGGTAGCATAATATACCATTTTTATCATTTGAAATTGAAATTTATTTCAAAAAGAAGAAATATAAAAATACAAAAAAATGTGAGGAAAGGTTAGAGTCTTGGGTTACGTCCGCGTGAATATTTCTAACAGATGATTTACAGTTACCTACTCTAACTTGGAGTGTTCTATGATTCATAAACGTTTTGATTAGGTTGGTTAATTGATTTGAAACGCCAGATTTGATAAGTTTGTTAATTAGACCATCGTGCCAGAAATTGTCAAACGCCTTTTTGACGCCCAGCAAGGCTGCCGCTGTTTTGTACATACGATTTAACTTCCTAGCGGTCGCGCCTTTAAGAATCTCGTTGACGATCGCCCCCCGGTGTTAACACCGCTATTTTATTTCTTTGTTTTTAGTGTAGATTTTTATTACTGTTATATTTTATTTTGCATAAAACATATCGAAAGCTCCATTCATAGATAAAAAATCACATTAGATAGTTATATGGTACAAATACATGCGTTACTACATAGTATGTTACATTATTACACAGATATAATATATTTAAATAGCTACGATAACCTTAGTTTGAAATGAAAAAAAAATAAAATCATTAGTATTGTATATATGCAATAAATATATGTATATGTGAAATTTATATAAAATGTAAAAATATTATAAAATAACCTATATGCGATGGCGAAACAGTATTTTCCATTTACATAATTATAAAATATTATATTACATTACATTTTATATTGATAACATGAAAAATACATGAATATTTTGTAGAATGTGTTACTTACATTATAGCGTCTCCATTTTGTTCATGAAAAACAATTTCAGTCACGCCGCGGTGTTTACATCGCACTGACATCCAATAATGGGCACTAATACTCTATGACTATTTACTGGTGACTCCACGTGTACAGATAAAATGTATAACTATTGCAATATGTTTATCAATCCACGGTGTAGGAATAGCGAGGGGCCATACTAAGCTTATCGATAACTAAAAATAAAGAAAACGGTTTTTCTGAAAGGTGTAAAGGTGTAAACACCACTAGCGCTACCGCTAGGAGGTTAAGGAATTAGTGATTTCGTCGATAACGTTGACGAGTTGAGTAGTGGTAGAGTATTGAGCTCTAAAACCGAATAGGTCTGGACAAATAACAGCATGGTGTGAATTTGGAGTTTGAATAGAAGCAAGTGTTCAAATATTTTGGCCATGACGTTTAGAAGTGAAATGGGAGGATGATTAACCGGGTTGAGAACGTAATTACTCGGTTTCGGAAGCATAACTATTTCGACGTGCCTCCAGATCGACTAGAAGTACTCGATTCTGGTACACTTATTATGAATATGGCACAAGTGCGCAATAGTTTTGCGACCGCAGTATTTGAATATAAGATTAGTCAATCCGTCACAACCCGGTGCTCTACGATTGGATAGTTTCCTGATGATGTCTCGCACCTGTCCCGGTGAAAAGAAAATAGTTGAACTACGTGGGATAGATAATTGACTAGCTAGCGTGACCTAAACTAAGTTTTCTACAGGGATAGCCCCAAGGGGGGATGCGAAATTGGGATTCCATTGAATCAGCGAAGAGCTCTACTTTGAGCTGATCGTCGAAAACAAGGTTTCCGGAAGAATATTTAAGTGGATGAACTGGGAGGGAGGGCTTTCGCAGAGTTTCTATGCTTTCTATTGTTTCTATGCTCGATCATGAGTATTTTTACGCGAGAAGTCTGCCGATTAAGAGCTGTTTTCAAGGTTGGATCACTATATCTTAGCCATTACGAACGAAGGTGTCTTTTGAAATTTATTGCCATTAGAATTCTTCTTGGGAGAGAGTTTGTAACGTCAGGGGGGGGGGGGTTAAGCGAGTGAAATTTTTGATATTGCGGGCGATAAGATTTGTTAAGTTCTTGTTTTCTAAGTCAACGGGAGAAATTGAAGAATACTTTGGAGTGTTGTACGAAGTTTCGTTCATAAGGGATTCGAAAAGCACCCATTCCGTGAAATAGGTGGACTTGGGCAGGGGGATTGAGATATGTGGCAAAAAAGGTCGAAAGTTACCGGAGAATGGTCAGAAGAAATCTGTTGGATGATTTTTCAACCGGTGCTGAAGGTGCCCGGTCTTCATTATGGCTACGTCGAGAATGTCGGGTAAATTGGCGGGGTTGTTTGGGTAGTGGTTTGGAGAATAGGGTGCGAAATGGCGATGTCCTCTCTGAAGTCAGCGTACTGAGCCAGAGCGATGCCCGTGGGATTTGGACGTTGGCTGAATCAAGATTGGTGTTTAGAGTTTAAGTCCCCTGCTATGATAGTGAGATCTGGAGTGTTGAGAAGTGGGTCGATGTCGGACGGGAGTAAAAGGTTTTGAGTTATTTTATATTCATCGACTAGCCTGAGTTCTGAGTGTGTTCTACGAATATGGATTTCAGTGTTTTCTGTGTCTGTTGTATGTATTATTTGCGGGTGATAAATGATTCTACGGTGAACGAATATGGCGTTGCCACCTGCCGCATGTCAACTAGAGACAATTAGTGAAATAGCTGAAGTAATTTGGTATGATGAATTTTGATTGGTCGGAGATGTGGGATTCGTTAAGAAGAAGAATATCGATATTGTGAGCCTAAATAAAATGGATTAGCCCGAAGGATGCCTTGACAGTTCCAGAAAATAAATTTTACACTGTTCATGACTGATTGAGGAGAAGAGGGAGTATGAAAATCATCATGAGAATAGCGTCCTCATTTATAGCGTCCTTAACTTTGGCCTTTCCTGATTGGATAAATGAGATAAGGTTGACTAGTTGGGGCCGAAATTGCTCGAACGTCAGGTGATGTTTGAGAGGTTGGCTGTGATGGACCCATAGAAGGGTTTCGAATGGTCGATTGTTTGGGGTGTTGTTGATATTTGGTTTAGTAGTAAGTCGGATGTGTTTGTGTTTGAAGGTATGAATGTTTTTGACCTATAAGGGTGCTTTAATGTTTTTCTCTCAGAATCGCGGGGCATTTTGAATAGTTAGCAATGTGTGCTGCCTCTCAGTTGATGCATTTGGGATCTACCTCTCTGGTTTTGGAGCAATCCTTGGCCAGATCAGGACCTGCGCATTTAACACACCTCGGTGCGTAGCTACAGTGCAGACCAAAGTGCCCGAATCGTTGGCATGCTAAGCATTGTGAGGGAGAGTTCGATTAATAGGATTCAATTTTGACGGACATGTACAGAATGGAAGTTTCATTGAAAATCTTTTTTTTCTCGGCGTTGGAATCGAGAGTTACCATAAATATAGGAATTTTTTCACCGAGTTGGCGAATTGACGGATGTGTTTGACTTCATAGCCTTTGGTTTTTAGGTCTTCAGCTACCTCGGATTCAGGAATCTCATAATTTAAGCCCTTGATGACGACTTTTAGAGAACGTTCTTCTTGGAGGGGGTGGATTGAATAATTTTATTTTATTTATGCGGAAGTATTTCTGTACTATGCGGTAAAGTTCGACGTCGTAGCAGAGAATTTTAATCGAAGTGTTGTCGTATGCCTTCATAATTAAAGAGCCGGCGGAAAGTGGCTCTTTTTTGGGGGTGGGTTTCTTGGTAAAAACGGATTTTATCGAAGACGAGGATGATGTACCCGAGCGCGTTCCGGCCTGAATACCGGAAGTTGGAGATAGAGGGTTAAGCTTATTTTGCTTTGCCGCGAGGTTGATTGGTTATGTGTTTGAGGACGATTTGCCCCCTGGATTTTTCCTACGGGTCACGGTGCCGAAGGAAGTTAAGCGAAAAGAAAGTGATAAGGTGTTGTCCGAGGTGGGCGCTGTTGTAAAGGCCGATGAACCCCGAGTCGAATGCTTTATAGTGTGTACACACACAGTGAGAATTGGGGTCGGAGGTCGGAATTGCTGCTAAGAGAGGAGAGTACATTTGACCAAGCATTTTCAAGGTGGGAAGAGAGAAGGTTTCTGACTCGAATGATTTGAGCGTTTAGTTGGGATTTGATGAAAGGGTCTCTGGATCTTTGCCAGATGAATCTTAGGCGGCGTTTCCAAGTGATCTCGCGAAGAATGTTTGGAGGAAGATCATGGCGGGAGTTGGATGAGCTGGTGGGAGAAGTACATAAATTAAGAGTGGCAGAGATATGGTGAGTTAGGTGTTCGATGGCGAGATCGATTTCTTTGGGTGAAGAAGTGTTTGGAGGGGGAAATTTAGAGGATTTCATGAGAGATTCTTAGAGAATCCAATCGGTAGAGTGAGATGGCGAGAGGGGACAAATTTGGGCTGAGTTGTGAAATAATTCTAGAATGATTGGAGAGTGGTCAGAAGAGAGCGCTCAGGGATGGTTAACTAAGGAGAAGTCAAGGTGACCAACTTTCATCAGGGCGATGTCAAGAATGTCGGTGCGGTGACGATGGTTGTCTGGGTAGTGGGTGGGGGATAAAAGGGAAGCTACTGTGAGGTCATGTCTGTTGTCGAGATAACGAGATAGGATGTTTCCTGATGTATTGTTAGAAAAGTTGTGCCACGAGGAATGTTTGGAGTTGAGATCTCCAGCAATGATGGTGTTTACGTTGTTGTCAAGGAGAGCATCGATGTCTGAAGTTTGGAGCTGGGTTTTTGGCTCTTGTATACGGCAACAAGTCTTAGTTCCGCGATTCCGAGTTGCAGATGGACAGTGGTATTTGTGATGGATGAGTTTGAGATTTTATGCGAATGGTGGATGAGTTTTCTGTGAATGAGGACCGCTGTGCCTCCATGTGGGGCACGGCCTGGTTTCTGAGGTTTGTTTGTGAAGTAGGAGTGGAAGTTGGGGAGATTGAACTGTCTGGCGTTAGATAGGTGAGTTTCGTTTAGGAGAAGGACGTCGATTTTATGTTCTTGGACGAAATGAGCGAGTTCAGGGCGTCTCCGAGTGACGTCCTGACAATTCCAAAACAAGATTTTAGTACTGGCCATTTTGGGCAAGAAGTTGGGGGAGGATGGGGATTAGGATGATTAGGGCGTCTTTAAGGTTGGTGAAACCAGAAGAGAGGCTGGTGGCAAGTTTAATGAGTTGGTTAATGATTGGAGACAAGATATCTTGGGAAGGAGGAGAAGTGATTTCAGCGTATGTAGGTTTTATGGCTGAGGTTCTTTGAGGTGGGCTGAGTGAAGGAAGAGGTTTGGGAGAAGGCTCAGCGGAGACGGATTTAGTGGAGAGAATCGCAGTGTTTGGTCTTTTTGGGCGTCTGTTTTCCCTCTCCTCGATTAAGGCTGGACATTTAGAGAAGTTAGCGGTATGGGTACCTTCGCAGTTTGCGCATTTAGGATCGGTTTCCCTAAGCTTGGCGCAGTCTTTGGCCAGGTGGGGGCCCGCACGTTTCACGCACCTAGGCGCGTATCCGCAGTGGAAGATAGAGTGCCCGAAGCGTTGGCATGCAAAACACTGGGCGAGTTTGTTTGAGCGGTAGGATTCGATCTTGACCGAAATAAAGAATAGGGACCTTTCGCTGAAAATTTGTTTGTTCGTTGGGTTGGATATGAGGGTGACCATGTGTATGGGGAATTTCCTAGTTGCGTTAGCAAATTGGCGGACTGCTTTGACTTCATAGCCTTTGGCCGCGAGTTCCTCGGAGATTTCGGCCTCGGAAATATCGAGGGGGAGGTCTTTGATTATGATTTTGAGCATACGCTCATCCGGAAGTGGGAGAGTGTGGAAATCGACATTCTGCCGGGTGAAATACTTTTTAACGATTCTAAAGATTGCGGAGTCGATGCATTGAATTTTGACAGTGGAGCCGTTGACCGATTTGGCTAAGATGGAATTTTCAGGGGCCCTGGCGAAAAGTTTTCCTGCAACCACCCTTCATGCGGAACTTTCAAGGAAAATGGGAGGAATTTTAGTAGTCCGACCGAGTGGCACTCGCAACGACGTGCGCGGTATACTCACGAGCGGCCAGGGGCCGACTGTGTAAAATGTTGACGCTGGAGGTGACGATGCTGAGCAGCGACGCAATACTGGATATCCGACGCAGTCGTGTTGGTAGCCGCGAGCTAGACTCTACGGCTACGTGCGATACGTTGAATGTTTGGCAGCTGGGCTCGATGACGACAGCGTACGTGGCTCTACGATAAAAATCGCTGAAACAACGTACGTGTGGACGGAGTGGCTGTTGGTACTGGAATGGTGTGTTGTTTTCGAAAAAGTGTCGGGTACTTATAGTATCTACCGTACCAAGTGCTTAAGCATCGGGATTCCCCACGGCCGTTTCCCGTTCCAAGGCCCCTGGTTATCCTATGTATTTGGTTGATACCTTTATGGAAAGCGGAGAGTGTCCTGAGTTCATTGGTCTTTTGATCGTCAGGATTTACTTATTTCCCTCTACTGGAGGGACGGTAGCAGAATCCTGCTTCGTGATTGGTTGATTCCGGACTAGCGTGTGTTTTGGTAGCCTCTGTCACAGTATACCTACCACGCTTGTAATGTGTTATGTGATGACGGCCGTGATGGCAATCTGTCGACAGTAAACCGGTCCGTGTGCTTGTGGTTTGGTCCATGCAGGTCGCTCGCGGCCGACTCCCGTATCTTCTCCATGCGGGACCACGTGGAGCGGGCGCGACCGTCGTTGGTGCGTCGTCCGGCTCGTGATCGCGTAGCTGCAGTAGGTACTTGCATAGTATGGGCAGGCTTTCACGGTGTTTTCCATAGTCTTTCCATAGTTCCTAGTTCCATAGTTTTTTCATAGTCCATCGTCGGTGCGTATGTATGTCGCCGGTGTATGTGTGGCGGTATTCACGGACTACATACTACATATTGTTGATTACGGTTGGGAGACATTAAAAGGACCGTTTTCATTACGTACACCGTGTACATTAACAATGGTTTTTTCTCGTTACAATATATTATATTAAATTATATGAAACTGTGGTATATATGGATATCTCTTTATTATGACTCAATAATTAATGGGTAAATAAACACTGTCGGAATATATATTAGTTATCATCATGCATCATTTTGAAATGTGTTTTCCTCAAATTATATTATCGTAATATATAATTTATTAATAAAGAATAATATGCCTAAGACATGCCTAAGTACTACTAACTGGTAATGTAAAATATTCTTATAAAAATCTCATTGATAGTGACTTCTATTTATGGTACTAATACATAAATAATAAAAATAATGTATAGAATAATTCAATGTCTATTTATAGTTGTATATTTAATCAAATATAAATTATTTGAGAAAAAATCACTTACTTAAGTTTGTATGAGCTATATTACAGCAACAAAATATTTATAATTATAATATATATATGTATATTATAAACATTGTATTATGTATTAATATTATGCTATTTTATTTTGTTGACCTAAATAGTTCAGTAAAATGAACTTACACATAATTCTATTACATTAATCTCATATAAGGATTTGACATAATTGGGAGAATGCTATACACTTGCGTTTTTTAATCAGTACTTAAACAATTTTAGTTGCATTTTTAATAGCGTCTAAATTAAATGAATAATAAATTATTGAATATTTAATTTATTTATTTTTATATATATATAAATTGACCGTTGGTACCTTTTTATTTTAAATGTATGGCCTTTATAAATACAATATGCATAACGAGTGTTTAAATAATGAATAATTTATTATAGCCAGACAGTGCTGCAACTGCCGGGTGAGCAGGGGGTGTAAAGCATCCCCGTGCCCGTGTCAAATTATAACAATTTTCCCGAATCCGAACGATTTGGTAATAATTTTATTTTCTAAATTACATTAAATTTCACAATGTAATATATAATATGGTTAACATATTGTCTTTGGTTTTTATCAAAACTGCAGAGGCCTTCGTACTAAATTTAAGAATGTTAAATGTAATATTATTTCTTTTACTTATTTTTTTTTATTGTTTTAGCTGAAACTTGGCTTAATGATACTCGTTACGATAATGAACTTAGTCTTCACAACTATAATAATTTTAGATTTTATAGATAGTCACAATCTAGCCCCTGTAAAAGAGGAGGAAGTGTCCTGATTGCTATCCGTAATGACATTCCGTCGGTTAACTTAAGTGTTTTTCATTCTAACAAATGAATAACTATATGTTCGTTTCTTTTTTTGTAACTATAAATTTATTATTTGTGGTTTATTTATTCTTCTTGATTCTCCAACCTCTACATATGAAGCGCATATTTCTTCCTTTGAGTTTGCTCTATCTGTTTATCCTAATCATGCTTTTATAGTTTGTGGTCACTATAATATACCTGATATATCGTGGGAAAACAATGATAATGGTTTAATTTACAATTCATGTTTAATCATGCATATTCCATGTGTTTATAAATAGTATGCCCATAATGGTTTTTTCCAATTTAATAGCATTTTAAACTGCAATAGGTATCTTCTCGATCTGATATTCATTAACTTATTAAACTTTACTACTGAAATTGCCCATGATTCTCTAGTACCACTTGATTCATATTATCCTGCCTTACATATTTCCCTAAAAATGTCTCCCTCTACTCTCTCATTTGATAGTTCACATACATTTTTTCACTTTGCCAAAGGTGATTATAATAAAATTGATTCTTTCCCATCGTCATTTAATTTGATATTGACTTTTTCCAACTTGATTGTAACTCTGCAATACACTCATTTTATGATGCTCTTCACTATTCAGTTTTGACCTATACTCCACAATCGTGGTTTTTTAATTTACCTTCCCATCCTTTTTTTTTTTCATTTTAAATCGCGAATGGAGGGGACTGCGTTAGCATTACTTCCCTCCAGTCACATCGTTTATTGTATTCAAAGAAAAACAAACTTAACACAATCTATGCTTAAGGCTACTTGAATGATATATACATAAGTACACTGTGTCGGTGACAATACAAATACTTGAACTTAAAATTAACAATATTTAGTTCTGTTGTCCCAGGTGCTCAAGCCGTCTCTCGTCGTCTTCTCGGGTTGTTATGATCCTTGATATGAGTTTTGAGATCCGTCTCCATGACTCCTCTGATGCTAACATACATTTGACTATATTTTCAGGTGTGAGTTCCTGAATGTCGAGGTACACGCAAGTTTTCAGTCTCCATCGGCACGCGACATCGCAATTAAGAATGGCGTGTTCAGCTTTGTCGAGGCTAGTGCCACACAAGGGGCATGCGTCCGACCCTGCTTTGCCAAATCGATTCAAGTAATAATTGAAGCAACCATGCCCCGTTAGGAATTGGCTTAGGTGGAAAGACACCTCGCCGTGACGTCGGTAGTGCCATCGTCTAACATCACTAATTAATTTTTTGGGCCACCTACCATTTTTAGAGTTGTCCCATTCCGCTTTCCATTTGCCCATTAGTGCTTCCCTCGCGGTCAGTCGATCGGTTCCTTGATGTACAACTGTCCTTTTCTCCGCTATTAGAGCCAGAAACAACTGCGGCCGCGTCGTGTGAAATAGTATGGTAGCCGCAAATCACTCTAAGCATAGTTCTCCTGTATACTGAGGCCATCTTAATGAGCGCCGAAGAAATGATGGGTGGGAACCATATCGGTGCACCTTAGAGTAACCTAGAGGTGACCAAAACCGACAGTATCTTCTTGGTTTTCTGACTGGGCCCTCTAAGGTTTGGTAGAATCTGTGATGGTTATCTTCAAGCGTCTGCTGCCCGTCTTGCCGCTAGTTCCGCATGTTTAGAAAAATGCAGTATTGCATCTAGCTGAATCCCTAGGTACTTGATACATCGTTTCGAGTGGAACGTATGGGTCCCATGCCTCACTGTCATTGATTTGTGAGCATTCCAATTGGTAAGTAATATGACTTCGGTTTTATCAAGAGCCAGCTCCATATCGTTCTTCACCATCCATGTAGCCACCTTTCCCAGGGCCTCCTCGAGCAGGAATACTACTGATGCGCTAGCTATTAACGCTACATCATCGGCAAACGCAATTAGTTCGACGTCTGGAGAAAGCTCGATTGCTAGGAGGTCGTCATAGAGAGCGTTCCACAGATCCAGCCCCAGCACTGATCCCTGTGGCACTCCGCAGCTCAGTTCGCGGTCGATCCGACTTCTTAACGAGTATTCTCCGATCTGTCATGTACTGTTTAAGTATATTTTGCAGATACGTTGGTAGTCCATTCCTCTCCATGGCTCTGATGATTCCTGGCCACGAGGCACTATTAAATGCGTATTTCACGTCCAACGTGAGCATACCAACAAATAGTTTGTAGACCTGACCACGTCCCACTTTCGAGTCTTGAAAAATGTCTCTTACTCGAGACATTACATCGATGGTGGAATGTCCCGCTTTGAAGCCATATTGGTTGGTAGCGGAATTCCCTGCCTTCACTATGTGTGCCCTGATCCTGCCCTTGATAAGTTTCTCGAACATCTTCCCAACTGAATCCAGCATGCACAGAGGGCGGTATGCCGACGGGTCGTCCAACGCCTTGCCTGGTTCCGCAGAAGTACGAGGTTTGCGTCTTCCATTCTGATTTATAGAATCAGCTTTTTAGACATTTATTGATTACCGTAGTGAAGATGTCGGGGTGACTCTTAGTCGGGTGAACCCCGAATTTCAAAACTTCGTTCGGGATACCATCGGGTAACGCGGCTTTCCCGTTTGGTAGTTTCCTTGCCGCAGCAGCGATTTCGCTGTGTTGAAACTCCTCTGCCTCGAATTCCTTCTGTATCGCGGTCGATACAACGTCAATATAGTCACACTTTGACGGAAAGAGGTTATTTACTATAGTCTCGAGTCTCCCGGGTAGGTCTAGTCCCGGAATAGGCCTTCTGATGTTGAGCCTCATCATTAAGATTCTGTATGGATAGTCCCAGGGATCGCTATCCACGAGTTTACACAGGTTGATCCAGTTATCCTTCTTCGCAGCAAGAATTTTCATTGTTAGCGCCTTCCTTTTTCTTTTAAACACCGCGTACTGCATTCATAAGTGCATTCTGCTTCCGTTCGTTTTCTTCTCTTGCACGTATAAGTCCTCCTCGCTTTGAGACACTTCCTTCTTTGATCTGCAATGTGGTCATTCCACCATGGCATCGGCTGACGCTTCGCAATTCTACTCGCTGTGGACATGCTGGCGTCCAAGAGTCTATACGCTTCGTCAGCCGAGCTCTCCATCAGCAGAGGACCGTCATTAATAGATTCTGCTAGTTTAATAGGATCCAACTTCCTGAGAGACCATCCGGTGTGAATAGTCGTCGGTTGGCCCCAGGTCGAATCAATGTTGAACGTAATAAACTTGTGGTAACTAAACGATTCTTTATCCAGAATTCTCCAAACGTGTATTCTGTTTGCCACAGAGTGGGACGCGAATCCTAGATCTAGGTGGGATTCGGACGCCTCTAGGTTTGACCTCTAGGTCACTAAAGAATTAAAATATCTCTTATATTAAAAAAGTGTCACTCTTGGTTTAAATTTATTAACGATGCACTTAATTATAAAGAATTCTCACTGGTTAAATTAACACTGTACACTGTAAGTTCTTCTAAAAAAAATGTTACTTCTACTTTATACAGCACTCATAAAAACCTCATAAGTTTTGGTGCTTTGTCAGGAACAACCGATCCACTAATTTCCTTCCTAAATCTTTTATATACAACGGTGTGAATAGCAAGGATGAACGAAAATTTGCTAATTTGTTCTCCACCTATTTTAATTCTGTATATTCCACTCAAATAGACAATAATGCTGATCTTAACAATTTGGATATTTTACAATTTGATCTGCCCAATAACTGCTTCTTCTCTGTTAATGATGTTTTTCATGGTTTGTCTATTTTGAAATGTATTAGGTCAATTGATCCTGATGTATCATCTGGCTTGTTTCTCTACAACTTAGTTTATACGCTAATTTAGATTTTCCTCTATAGCTCTTTTTTAGTTAGTCATTATCTGAAGGCTTATTCTCTGATTTATGGAAACTTAGTTATGTTTCTTCAGTCTTTAAATCCGGCAATGTCTCTGTGGTTGAAAACTACCGTCCTATCTCAATCTTGTCACATGTTTCCTAATTATTTGAATAGTTTCTCGTAGGTTGCATTCAGTATTCTATCAATCTTATCTTAATAAGGGAGCAACATGGTTTTTTTACCCTGGAAGATCGACAACTACATGTAATGTTACTTTCTGAAATTACAAATTTACGGCTTTTAATGCTCATTCCTAAGTAAACGTAATCTATACTGATTTTTCTAAAGTTTTCGATTGAGTAAATCACTTAATTTTCTTAGTATACTTGCTCTATCAGGCTTAGGTGAACTCCTTTTGTCCTGGATCTCTTTGTTTATTAAAAATAGAAAGCAATGGGTAAAAAATCATGGTAATGTTTCTCCTCCTATTTATGAGTCTTTTGGTGTACCTCAAGGTGGTTATTTGTCCCCTCTGCTTTTCACTTTATTTATAAATAATGTTAATAAATAAACTAACCGGGTTATACATGATTCACAACTTTTGGCATTTGCTGATCATATGAAATTATTTCTTCAAATTAATTCTATAAATGACTATCATCTTCTTCAAAATGACCTGAACCGACTAGTAACTTGGGCTGAGACTTCAATTTTAATTATTTTAATTCTTTATCGTCTATTTTTATTATTATTATCATTATTTGTATATTATTATTAATATTATGTTAATCTTGTTTATAACTTATGTAAAGCTGTTTGGCGTATATTATTTAATAAATAAATAATATAGTTAATATATTATATATTAAATATAATTTAAAAATATAGAATCTCGTCAAAAAGAAAAAGAAAAGTTGACGTTTCTTTTGCAATGACATCACCACTAATTTAAATGTGGCCTTCCAACGCTTAAATACGCCACCGTAATTATAATTGCGCCGACAAAAATAAGTTAGTTTTTGAGACGTATTTTTGTAGTATGTAGTTAGATAAATAGTCGATGACCTTAATTTTTGATTTTTCATATTTAAAAATAGAATTTTCCTAACATTGGAGTAAAAAATAGCCTACATTTTATAAAACGATTCAGTGAAATGTTAGAACTGGCATGCCCAAAAGATCGAACACCCTGAAAAAAAAATGAAATGACGCAACTGCATTGGCCTTTAAATATTGGCTTGTGCATCCACCAAATAGACCAAGTTGGAGCACTTTCGACAGATAATGATGGATGATGTCATTGAATTGGATGATAATCAATGGGCATTGTTTTGAAAATGTTGATTGAATGAATGTTAGATTTATTGGTACTCCACAAAATTGTATGCCATAATGGTTTTAATCTTAATAATTAACATTTGTTTGTAATATTTAATTTGTAAATTTTTCGAGTCAGTTTTTTTTTTTTGTTTGTTTGAAGTTATATTTAATACAATAAACTTATGATTAGTTCTGTTATTTGGTTTCACCCTATTTTATTTTAATTCTATTTCATTCAATCAGAGATCAGTATATATCCTATTATATGAGACAATGTGAATTGTATGATCTTACTCATAATATTGTTAAAAATTCCAAAACACATAACATTAAATAAATATTAGCTAATTATTTTCATCTAATATACTTGGATGGAAATTAATACAATTAACATTTGTTTTTACTATATATTTATTTGAATATATATTATTTAGGAAGAATCACTTACTTGTTAGTTCTTGTACTAATAATCCTATATTGACACAAAATAGTTATAATTATTATCGCTATTTAGAACCGTTATAATATATTATGTATGAATATTGTCTTTTTTAATTTGTTGTTATTATATTATTTCCTTGAAATGAACTACATTTTAAAATATAAATAGATAAGCTCATAGTTCATAGATTTTATATAAAGATATAATATAAATTAAGATAACTCCATACACTTGCAAGGGGCTTTACCTAAACAATGAAAATTGTATTTATATTTGAAAATGTATATAAACATAAAAAACTACTTATCTGTAGCCATATTATGTTATTATGTTACTATTATTATTAAAGCCAATTACGAAGGGGCCGAAAAATATGGCTTCGCGTAATATGTAAGGCTAAATCCGACCGGCGATACCACCGTTAATCATCTGTCCTCTGTCCTCTCCATTCCGCTATTAATTATTATATTATTACTGTTACCAAATCTATTGTTTTTTGTTTCGTTAGTTATTATTATTGTACCTATTATATTTTTGTTATCGTATCTTTGTTTTTGTTTCAATGTATTAATATTATTATTTGACTTGTGAATTTTTGTCAGTCGAAAAATACCGTTTGCTCGACGCCGTCGACATACTAAATAAATTGTATTTTCTCGTTCCGTGTTCGCCAATGAAGCAACATCTATATTTTGTATTCAATCATTGTGATTTCTACGGTTCGCGTTTTCTTTTATTTTAATTATTAAATTCAATTTTAGACGCTCGTACCATATATAACCATATTATACACGTTGTATTTTCATATTATTAAATAAATACCTACATCATATACAAGCGGTTGTAAATTATTATTATTGTTCACACCACTTGTGATCCTGATTATTTCTCCACTGTTGTCATCTGCAATCCAGTATCAACCTCGGTCATTTTCGACGTCTGGTAACCATATGTCCGACATCGGAATTAGTGCTCATCATTCTGCGTAAGACCAGCCACAACATTGGGTTGTGTAATAGGCGGCCCAGGTCGTCTAAAGTTGTTCATCATACATTTTCATCTGCTTTAGTTTTAAGTGGATTTGATAGGTTAGATTTAAACCTAAAATTATTTGTGTAATTTGTGATTCTAAAATTCTTCTCACCGAAATTTAATATTTTTCCTTTTCCTTTCTTCGTCATCGTCGTGTCTATTGTGTTGCCTACATTACGCGTAGTTAGGCGCTCAGACCACGTAGGGTTTATGTAAATAGTTTTGCCTATCTGCCTAATTTAAATATGTCAATTGTGTGTAAATATAATTGCCTACCATCAAAATAGCAGGCGTACTCAATAATTTTTTTAATATCGGTTTAGGCCGAGTGGTCCTTCGGAATCCTTTATCTTGTTCCTAATTCAAACAATTATTGTTTTATCGTAAAATGAACAAAAATTATTAATAAATACGTAAACATGATAAATCAGAATAAGCACAGATAAAAATTAAAAATTATAAGCATTATAAATGCCATCGAGGAGAGGAGGTAAGTCTGCCATATTATTTAATGTTAATTTACTAAAATTAGTTAAATTAAATTGTACCAATATCCAAAATATATAGTTATTAAAAATGAATTTTAACTAATTAAGTCTAAAGTTAAAATGGAAAAAGTTGTTAGCTTATTAATTTGGTTAAAAAGTGAAATTTCCAATGTGCGCGTGTTAAATTGTTATTAAAAAAATATCAGTTCCTAATAGGTTTTCCTGATCATTGTTCAAGGAAATTTCTTATTGAATATTACACTGGTTTGTTTTTAATTGTGGAAAAATGAGATGACCAGAACCAGGCCAACAGTGGCTGTTTTAAAATTTTCAAAAGATAATCATATTCAGTTGATGACCTTTTATTTCTCATCTATTAACACTACTACGACATAAAAATCAAAAATTACATACATCGGTAATATTTTTTACATTCCAACTTGACTCCTTCTTTAAGAAAAGTTAATTCAAGAAAAAAAAATAAACAAAAAAATATTACACGAGTAACGATTTCATTGCATAATCTAATTCATAATATCATCATTAATTCCAAGTTACACAAGTTTGTTGTACATATTAGCAAAATATTTTTTTTTTTATATAACTCGGGATGTAAAATTTGGGTATTTATATATAAATTAAAATTCAATTAAATATAAATTATTTGAAAAAAAAACTACTTACTCCACATTTCAATAGCATGAGCACTATTTCCCACTAAAAAGTATTTATTTATACGTATATAATGTATAGGTAAAATAAATCAAATAATAAAATTCCATCAGATTTAATAGAAAGATTTCATATTATTAAAATATGCCACATAATCCATTTGTTTTATATTCATAGACTTAAATATTTATTTTTAATATAATTATCCATATTATATCACTATCAATGTGTATAATATAAAAATAAATAGTAGATTATAACATTTTACAGACAGTTTAAAAAATAAAATAATACTTATCAACATAATATTATTTTTGTAAAATTAATTATATTATAAAATAGGAATAGATGAACCTTCAGAGCATATATTTTATATAAATACATAATATAATGAAAGTAATACTACACACTCACACATTTTAATGTGTTAAACCTAAACTATTGAAAAATGTAATTAAAAATAAACTCAGAATTAACTAATTCATAGATATTTAAATATATTTTTATGTTATTAATTCGTGAAAAATTAATTAACTGTAGCCGAATTATTGATAATGGTAATCGTTATCGTAAAATTAACGAATGTTATAAATAAATTATATAAATCAAAATAGCTTGCATTCATAAAAAATATACGTATTAATAGCCGTCAAGAACACGAGGTAAGTCTGGAATGTTTTAAATGTAAATGTACTAAAATTATTTAAAAATTAATTAAATAAATTGGCCCAAAATAAAAATTTTTAAATAATTAAAAAATTGTTTCAACTCGTTATATCTAAAATTAAAATTGAAATAAAATATTTACCTTATTAACTTAGTTAAAAATTAAAAAAATATTATGTGTGCGTATTGGTTTGTTGGTGTAATAAAATTTGGATTTCTTTTTAAGATAAGAAAGGAATTTTTGCCTGACTATTACGTTGGTCAAAATTTAACTATGGTATATTTCTGAATAATAAAAAATGTAGTTGTGATCATTGATTGTGCGGAGTTGTATCTCATTTAGTGACCGATTATTGGCTCTGAAAATAATCGTTTTCGTATACCAAAAATTAAATAAAAATGTGAATATAAATGACCATACTTTTGCTTCTAATTTTAACATCGGGATTATAACTGACCGTAAAATAGAAATAGTATATGCAGTATATTAGTATTGTAAAAGAAATTTTTAAAATTGTATTTAATTATATATACAAATACATCAACAACAAAGTATTAAAAATGTTTTTCAAATACATTTCAGAAATGTAATTAAGAACGAATTCAGATACTTGGTATATATTTAAATACAAATATAAATATTTAACTGAATGGTCATTTATTATCAGGGCTCGCAAACATTATAGCAACATTATGATTATAACATCAAATAATGTAAAAATACAATTGAAATGAATAACGGAAAATAACAATTACTAATATTAAACTATCGCAAATAAAACGTATAAACGTAATAAATATACATATATTAACATTATTAATCATAATATCAAAAACCGAATAAAATATAATAATGATATGTAATGACACAGGCACTGACGTTAATGGTAATACACGGGTCGCCAACCCATGACTTGTAAAACACGGTACTGGAATAAAGAAAACTATGCAGTTTTTAAATATATTAGAGATAATCTTTTATTTATTAATAGTTCCGTCAAATTAAAAAAAAGTTCGGAACTAATTTCCCGAAAGCTGGAATTTTGGTAAAAATTTAGTTTATACTTCACATATGAACATACTATAAGTCCTGACACCCAACTTTTATGCGTAGCCCCCCACAACCTCTTAAAGCGGGGGCACGCCTGTTTAAGTAGTTTTAATTATAACTCGTTAATGGTTAAGAATAGAACCAAAATGTATATAATCAAAATGAAAGACCATAAAATTTACTTCTGAATAGACATATTTTTAATACTGATACTTTGCATTAAGTAATGTATTTTTTAAAAAAAAAACATGCATTTTTTTATATTTTTTTTCATTTTTAGGGAAAACTACTAATCATACGCTAAAATAGCCTATGATAAAATTTAAAGCACAGACAATTTTACATATTATAACAATAAATTATTACAAATATTTTAATTATCGTAAGGTATAATGTTGTTTATATCGGCAGCAGCGTTATAATAGTACAATTTATTGACAATTATAATATATATATATTCAGTGGTGGATTTGGGAGGGACGCAGGGAAAGGGAGCTCTTCATTTTTTTTATGTTCAACAGTGTACCCCTTTATTTATTTATCAAGAAATGCGAGGAACGCAGTGTCCGTTTTAATTTTTATTTAACATTTTTTAAAAATTAAATTTTTTTTTTTTTAAAATAGTGAAATCACGAAAACAAATGTTTTTTGTCCTTATCGCATAATTGGTTTTAGATAAAAATCACTTCAAAATTTTAAATAGTTTATCTTATTAAATCATATTCCTATTATAGGTAGGTAGGTAATAAATAATCTTCATTATCCTAAAAGGATGGTAAATATTGGGGAAATCAATGTGATATTGATAAATTTCTGTTATTAGATAGGTAGTTGATTACATTTAATTTTATTAGTGAAATGGCGATTTGCGTTCAACTTCTAACACTAATCTCTATGTTTTGGATTTAAGTTATCATATAGTCGTTTTTTTTCAATTTATTTTAGGTAAATGGAGTTTAATGGGAGTATAAGCTTTCCTATTGGAAATTTATTGTAGTTGATACTTTAAAAAACAATTTTCATATATATCATATAATCCCAATACCTAGGTAATTTTATTACGTAAACAGAAAATCTATACCAAATATGACCAATAATTTTTATACATCAGAAAATATTAATGCCATAGACTTGAAATGTATACACATTATTTACACCAGCACTGACAAATTAACCTATTGACGTGTAATTAACAAGATACAAATTTCAAAATTTTCTGATCACTTTCAGTAATTTATAAAAAATTATATAAAAACTTCATTTCGTTCTATATTTACAGCTTCCTCGATAATTTGTTATAAAGGAATAAATGTTAATTTTTTTTGATAGAGGAATGCCTTAAGCTCCCAAAGCTTTCTTAAAAATATGTAACCCGATGTCGATGTAAAAAAAATGTTGTATTTTTATATTCTATAATAATAAATTTTCACCGGTTGAAAAACTTTGAATAGGGAGTGTAGAGGACGAAGTTCTGCACGGTTCACTTTTTCTCTAATATGTCCTGGAACGCTGATTTTTTAACTAAGCCTAGAGTCCGTCCTTATTTTTTATGTATATATTATTATATAAGAATACGAATTATAACTATAATAGACAAAAAAAATTCCCTGAAAGATGAATTTAAGTATACACTTAGTTTATACCTAATTCATGAACACGCTAAAAGTCCTGAAACCCACCCCTTGTGATTAGAAAACCCACTCCTCAATAAGGGTGCGCACTTTTTTTTCACAAATTTTGCTTATAACTCATTAATTGTTGAAGTTACTATAGAAATGAACAAAATTAAAGACCTTAAAATTTATCATTAGATCATGAATATTTATTTTTATGTATTATTTAGAAACACAAAATTAACCAAAATTCAATCTATGTAAAATAATCGTATGAAATATAATAATACTAGTGGTCCCGTGTAGATGGCAAGAAAAAAAATCAAATTGAAAATCAGAGTAAATACAATATTATGGTTTAAAAAAGTAGAGTTTATGTAGGTACATGAACATTTTGTAATAGATATATCCGTTCGAAACGTTCCCAAATTTTACAGAATTTCTTTGTAAACAATGATAGCGTATGTAATGATAGCGGTTTCAGTAATAGCTTGTTCTGGTCCTTTTTTTAATCGCCACTTTAATATTTGCAAAAGATCGTACTCTAGAGAAAGCAACGTACAGTTGACTATAGGCAAATACGGGGTTTGGTAGGAATATGCCAGTTTTATCAAGCGTTTGCTCTTGAGCTTTGTTAATTGTCATTGAAAAAGCAATTTTGATGGTGAATTGTTTTCGAGTAAAGTTAAATAGCGTAGTTGGGTCAGAGAGAGTTAAAACTATGCGAGGTATGATGACTAATTCATTGGTATCAATAGTGTAGGCAACAATATTAAACTCATTTAATTGTTTAACAATAAGTCGCAAGCAATTAACCAATCCTCCTTTTGAGTAGAAGTTCCTAATGAGCATGACGATGGTATTCTCCTTTAAAACTAACTTATTCGGAAGAAGTCCCGAGGGGTCTATGCTATTAAGAAACTCGGTAGGATAAAGTTGAACATCCTCTGGGTTTTGTGATTGTACAGAATCTAAACTGAGGTAGGTTTTGCTTTCCCACGGATGAGATTTTGTAGAATATGATCATTGATTTTACCACAGTCATCATTTTAGCACATAGGATGGCTGTGCCTAAAAGGGACTAATATTTGTTTGATCAATGGGATTAGAACCGAAAGTTTCTGTAACCAAATCTTGCGAAGGACAATATCACTTTTTGGAGATTTCAACGCTGTTTGAGGTGACATGTTCTTGGATGGGTACAGTACCATCTCATGACATTAACCAAGTTGCAAACTCCAAATCACCAGCTGCTCTCATGTTGGTAGTTAACTTTCGGCGAGCCACTTGTTCCTAAAGAGCTTTTAACATATGCTTTGACAATTGTGACCCTGTTTCCACGTCTCACTACGGGTAAGACTTGTCTAAAGTCACCACCAAAAATAATAATTTTTCCTTCATAAGCCATGTCTAAGCCTGTTAATTCCCTTATAAGCCGATCCAGGAAGGCTAGAGCGTCTTTAGTCACCATGGAAACTTCGTCCCAAATGACAATAGAGGAATCCTTGATAACACGTGCCCTGTTTGATTTAAGTCTGAGAGATGACACGAAGTTTTCTGTGAGTTGAACTGGAAATTTAAATGGTAAGAAAATACTTTAAAATTACTAAAATGATAATAACATCATTTAAAAATGAACAATATGGTATGAAAATGCTTTAAAAATGACAAAATAGGTACAAAAACGCTTTAAAATGCAAAAATGATATAGAAAGGCATTTAAAACGAAAAAAAAATGGTAATAAAATCCTTTAAAAATTGATAAAATAGTATGAAAACTCATTAAAAACGTCTAAAATGGTAAGAAAACACTTAAATGACGACTAAAATGATAATGAAACCTTTTAAAAATGAATATAATGGTATACAAATTCTTTAAAACGACAAAAATTATATAAAAACGTATTATAAACGAAAAAAATGGTATGAAAATGTATTAAAAACGTCTAGAACGGCAATAAAACAATTAAAAAACGACTAAAATGGTATGAAATTGCTTTAAAAACAATTAAAATTTGCTTTAATAATGAAGGTTATGTGTTGCTAGGTTATGAGTGCAAGATGCAAATAACTCTTCCTTTACCTCAAAATGAAGAGTGCAGCACTGGAAATGATCAAACCTTTGGTTATTCCGTGTTACGGTAGATCCGTGAGATACATAGATAATATGCAGTGGTCTTTACATTAGTATGACTTTCTTAGAATAAAATAATTAAATGTTTACAAATTAAAGTACAGTAAGTACATGTTGACAGAAGTGAAAACAGTCGTTCGCTGGGCAGAGATAAGATGGCGGTATCGAGCGTGATACTAACTTGGTTAGAATAAAATGAAATATAGTAACACTGTGTTTACATCGGCAAGTTGGTGTGCGTAGTAGGCAGAGTGGTGTCCATAGTGATGGTGTGGTGTGCATAGTGACGGCCGTGCGTATAGAGTGAGCCAATCTCGTTGCAAAGACTGCAACAAGGTCTTGCGAAGGCTTCGCTCATTCATTTCACCAATTTTACTGGGATTAGGTCTTTATTTACACAAACATTTCAGAACAAAATGTGCTATTAATATTTTTCAAACTTTGGATTTTGTACCTCATATACTAATATTTACGTTTTTGTGACATCGTCTTTACTATACCCACAGTCTTTAGTAAACCAAAATAGTTTTTCACAATTCGTATTTGATAATGCCGATTTCAATATTAATACGATTGATGGTTATAATACTGGTCATACAATGGGTGGAATTCAATGTTTGGTGCCCCAAAAATGCTAAACAGTGGAAATGATAAAATTAAAAACTGCCGTTACTGCAGAAACAATGGGAAATATTGTATCAATTCCTGTTATTTCATTTGAAAAACCAGATAACATGAACAGCAAAATAATAATACAAGATTTAGGTAAAATTAGACCTACTGCTCATATTATGACATATATGTGTCCCCTAGCGAATTGCACTGGATGTGTGCACAGTGGATTGGCGTTATAAAATGTGCTAGATGGAATGGATTTATGGAAGCTATAACTGACTCTCGAGAATATGAAGAAACCTAAATAAGTTTTTACCATTTATAAATTTACCACCAAGTTCTCTCGATTGCATAAATTCAGTTTTAATTTTTGCAGCTCAAGAATGTAAAAAATTAAACCAAAAAAACGTGTTTCGTAACTTTTGATCAACCCTTATACATAAAAGCACGAAATATAGTCGAATCGTCTAAAATTAATCCATACATAGTAGTAAGAGTTAGAGGATTCCTTCTTCTTATGTCATATATGGGTTCAATTATGGCAGGAAGTGGTTTGAGAGAATTATGGAACACAATATATGCATCCAATTCAATAAAATGATGACTGGACATGCATATTCAAGAGTAGTATGCGCACATATGTTATCTCAGATTTGCCTTGCAAAAATAATTTTAGACGAAATTGAATGCACTGATAAGTATAAAACAACTTTAAAGAGTTATATTTAAAATATAGATTTTACAACATTGACTTTGGAAGATATTCTATGGGAAATTGGTATCTGCACTTAAAATGCGTGGAAAAAATGATACCTTTTTTTCACTCATCTGGGCATTTTCAATACGCCAAATCTGCGCATTTATATTTACAGGATATGTATAAATTACAAAAACATATTCATCTCGAAGAATTCAAAAAATGTTGCAAAGATGGTTACTTCACAATTAAAAGAGCGAGTAAATTTTGGTATGGCACATGGTCAGATATGTCTATAGAACAAACATTAATGGGATCTATGAAAATGTCTGGTGGCTTAACCAGTGGTTGAGATTTCCAAAATAGCGTTTTATTTCGTTGGCTTATAGGCACTCCAGTCGCAAGTATAATAAATTAAACAATTTTCCAACACATTTAATTTTATGTCAGAGGAACACGTTGATCAACAAGATTCTCGAATCAAAATCGATAATAATCATATAAATATATTAACAAATTGCCTAAAAATACATAACCCTTTTCCGGAATTAAACGAAGTTATGTCAATTTCAACAGGATTTGTAGGAAATAATCAAATCAACTGCTACAAAGCAGTAGAAGTGGGCCAGCAGACAATGGAAAATATTATAGGTAATATCTTAAGTGATATTAAGTTACAACGAACAAATCGCGCATTGTTTTTAAATTGTGCTAAAAAACTACATTTTGTATCAGAGATGACATTATTTCGATTGATCCTTTATTACTCTTTCAAAGATTAATGATTAAAGTTAAGACTGATGAAGATCTCAAAGAATGTTTTGAATACAAGTTATCGTCTATACCACTTTCATTATTCGATGAATCAGGTCAAATGAAAAAAATAAAAAAAATCCGTATTATATGATATTTTTCCGACTATATCAAATACATATAACGTATTGGATAAAAATATTATAGCGGTAATTGATGGAGGTTTTTTATTACACCGCGTTGTATGGCCTTCAACTTCGACGTATGGGAATATTTTAGAAAATAATGTAAGCTACGTAAAAAGACATTATGGGTTTAATTGTGTAGTCGTGTTTGATGGTTTTACAAATAGTTAATTTAATATTAAAAATTTAGAGAGACAGCGACGACAAAATATGTGTAATTGTGTACGAGTACGAATATATTTTTTAATGAGTCGATGTATGTATTAACTTCTCAAGAAAAAATTTCATCAAACAATGAGAATAAGATTAGACTTATAAACATTTTGACAGTAATGTTATTTACTTTGGGGATTCTTGTTAACCAAGCCGAAGATGACGCGGATTTACTGATTGTAAATACAGCTATAGAAAAATCCAACGATAACAAACAAGTTCCCAAAGTAGTACAATAATATTTCAAAAACGAGGTAGAGGAAGAAAGGAAACGAAATCATACTCCATACGAAATCTGCAATAGCATGTCAAAAATGAAATTCTTCATCTTATGTTTATTCATGTAATTGGTGGATGTGACACGACGTCTTCCATATTTCAACAAGGAAAATTAAAACATTTAAAAACCGTTCAAAATCACTTTTAAATATACGATTCATTATTATTATTATTTAATAATTAATATTCTACACCTGAAGATATTAAACGTATCGGAGAAGAGTACTTGTTGAAACCATGCAAAGCACCAGTAAATATAAGATCGTTAAATAATTATAGGTATGATATTTTTCGGAAAACCGTAGCATCCAGCAAAAAGCAAATGCAATTATCCAGACTTCCTCCTACTATAGATGCGGCAAAAGAACATTTGTATAGAGTATATTTACAAGTGCAGTTGTGGCTTGGAAATAAACTAAATCCAAGGGATTGGGGTTGGGAAAAACACAACGGTAAATTAAGTCAAGTTTTCACGAAAAAATCACCAGCTTCAGACATCCTCTTAAATGTAATAAGTTGTACTTTGCACCAAAATATGCGAATAAAATTGCAGTTGTCGGAAAGCGGGAATGCGATGTTCGGTGATATGTAAACACTGGCAAGAGGGATCATGTTTGAATCAGCCGCCATTTATTGATGACAAGATTGACGACGAGACGAATATGTATCTTAAGGTCAAAAACGACGAAAACCATACACCACCTTTAAATAGAAGGAGATCTACATAATTTAATTAATTAGGTACCTATAGTTTAATTTTAATATTAAAGTATATAATATAAACAATAAACAAGAAAATATGAAGTATATAAATTATTTTTGTTTCAGGATCTACGAAAAATACAACCGAAAAATTTTTGAAAATATTATGTATAAATGACAAAAAAAAAATGTATTTTGTATTTATTTTATAATTTGTTATATATAATATAATATGAATGCCATAATTCAACCATTGTATTTATCATTGTATTACACGAAATGATATAAATATATAAGACACTAAATAATATAGTCTTATGGTAAATTAGATGACTTTTAATTTTGGTCATATTAATTTTTGTCGTAACTTCAACGGTTAATGAGTTATAAGCAAAATTGGTAAAAAAAAAGTGCGCTTCCCTTATTAAGGATCGGTGGGCTATGCACAAGGGTTTGGTATCAGTACTTTTAGTATGTTCATAAATAAGGTATATACTAAGTGCGTACATAAATTCATCTTTCGGTGAATTTTTTTAATCTATATTATATTTATAAATCGTATTTCTATATTTTATAATAATCAATAAATTGTAGAATTATAGTGCCGCTGCCGATATAAACCATATTATCACTTACGGTAAATAAAATATTCATGATAATTTAACGTAATAATATGTAAAATTATCTGTGCTTTAACTTTTGTCATAGGCTATTTTAGTGTATGATTAGTAATTTTTGCTAAAATAGAAAAATATTTAACGTTTTTCACGATTATATCGATATTTCTCTACAAACAATAACCTTGTTCTATAGAAAGCCTTACGGTCTTTAATTTTAATAATTTACATTTTTGTCGTAACTTCAATGGTTAATGAGTTATAAGCAAAGTTGTTGAAAAAATGTGCGTGCACCATATTGATGGGTGGGGGATACGCACAAGGGTTGGGTGTCAAGACTTTTAGTATGTTCATGAGTAGAGTATAAACTAACTTTTTACCAAAAATCCAGCTTTTGGGGAATTAGTTCCGAACTTTATCTATTTTTTGACTAATTTGACTGGACTATAATGGAAATTAGTCGCAGAAGAAGCCTGTGGCATAAAACTCGAACAAAAATAAAAAATGATATTAATTATAATATCATTAAAAGGCACCTACTCGTATAATAATAATATTTAAAATATAACCTCACGATGGGCCATCAATCCATTGGAGTCGATTGGACAATTATTACAAAGATACAAAAGGTGTGATACCGGCCAAGGTATATTAGTATATAATGTATAATATTACCGATGTGCATTGTGCAGGCTGTGCCATGCACTGCTTTTTTCTGACAACGAAGCTCACCGCGGGAGACACTTCTGGTAACTACTCCATCTTAGTGGTTTCCATATTATATTGTAACATTGTTCTTTTTGGAAAAAGAAAAAGAAAAGAAACTGGACTCTTGCGATCGCCTAATCGAAGCCGTAAAATGTTACCTTTAAGAAGGGAAATAACTTGACCAGCATTTATAAAAATAAATATATACTTAAAAAATGATATACAATTAAATATTGTAGTCGAATTTGCATCTTTTAGGAGGGTGGATAATGTATGACAACGATGGTACCGGAAACTGGTGTTGCAGGAAATGTATACCCATTAAATGTATACCTCGGGGGGGGGGGGGTGGTATTAATTACCCAAGTTCATAATCGCCCAATGTAGTAGTCAATAATACTAATTTTGAAATTTATACTTAGGGGGGGTATTAATCTCCTGAGCTACTAATCGCTCAGCGTAACGGGCGAATTATTAACCCCCCCCCCAGTAAATTTATACCGGAAGTGAAAATCATCCGAATGTATATATATTATTATTTTTTAAATATCCGGCCGTAGAACTTCACAGAGTTTGAACACGTTTCGTTATATTAGTATAATATAATATTATTGTTAGGAACCCTGATATATTATAAAGTTATTATTTAGTTTTCATTAAATATTATAAATTATAGAGTTGGGCATTGACAAGGAGCTGGAATTTGCTGAGATAGGGAATTAGCACTGTCGATAGCCCGTAGGACTCGTGCAGTAGTATATAGTTTATTCGTCACAGTCTTGTCATAATACTGTTCGCTCGTACGTATATTTCTATAGTTTAGTTGTACAATAAAAACAATTTAAGAATTTACTCAAAATCGTTGGTTTATTTTACTGTTATATGTTAGTTCATAACATAAATTTGGTGGCATCGGTGCAATTCGAGAAATTCTAGTGCGTTTTGCGGGTAATTTTATTTTCTTTATCAATTTACTCTAAATACGGTAATTATTAGTGCGACTGAATAGTTCTCAGAATTATCGGTCGGTCCTTAGAGAAGAATATCACGAAGAAAATCAGAAGAATATCAGGAATATCGCGAAGAAAATCAAATTTATATCACGAAGAAAATTGGAAGAATATCACAAAAAAAAAATAAAAATCAGAAGAATATCACGAAGAAAATCAAAATATTATCACAAAGAAAATCGGAAGAAAATCACGAAAAAAAATCAGAAGAATATCACAAAGAATATCAGAAGAATATAAAAAAAATAAAATAAAATAAATAAAAAGAATATTCAATAATCAAAAGAAAATTTCAGTTGTGACGTATTTCGTCATTGTCGTATAAAACGTACGATGGAGAATTCCAAGTAAGACATGTGTACTGTAAAATAATCGAGTTCGTTTATTATAATCAATTTCGATTTTAACATAGATTTCGATTCTATCACTTACGATAGTCGACTATCAGTAGGCGACTCCGTGTCGTTGTCATTTACGTCATCACAGCCGTGGTTTCGCCGTACTGTATATAGTGCCATCAGAGCACTAATACGACGTGTCTCCGCTCTGTGTTTACAAACAACGACTATTCGATATCGTTGTCTAAACAATACAATCTATACGAAACCCAACAGATTAATTTTTTTAGTCTCCGTGCCAGCCGTTCCGGAGCGTAGAACTTCACAGAAGTAACATCAAGCCTTCGTGGGAGCGACCCCGAGACGAACCTGTTAATTTGCAGAGAATCCACCACAGTCTAGAATATCCAAGTAGTCACGGAACAGAGCATCATGTATCAAATTTTGTTATTCTTCGTATTGTAAGTCTTAATAATAAGTAATGTTGTAAAACGTGCTTCGCATTGCTTATAATTATAATGTGTTAGATTATCGTTAATATTATTATTATTTTTATAACCATTATATGTATTTGTATGGTAGTAAGCAAAACCTTTTTTGCCTATTGCTATTGCTAGAAATAAATAGTCAAATTCTATTAAATTTAGTATTGTCATTAAATAAGTGACGATACTAGTTCAGAACATTCGAGTGACCCAGACTTTCAGCCTACAAAAAATATTTTAATTATATTACCTACACCTAGTGACAGACAAACTAGAACTCAAGCGAAACATCGTAGGCAAAGTAAAAGTTTAAACGATTTTAATCGGGGGGTTATAAATAAAGAAAATCTATTAGAGCTATCAATAAGGTTTATAGGTTGTACCGAAACTATACTTAATACTACGTCGGATTTATTGGACGAGTGCAAGAGTATTTTGGATATCACAAACCCTCTGTTATCTTTAGCGGATATATCAGTAATGGCTAATGAACAGTCAGTAACCGTTCAATGAACAGTGATAAAAATCAAAATAATTGGGAAAAGGAAATTAATGTGGACATTAAAAACCTAATAGAACAAAACGTCAGAGAAGCCTTGCGTGCACAAACAAATTTCAACAAAGGACAAAACTCAATATCAAGTACTCAAATAGGTTTTCAACACGCTATCAGACTTTTACCAGAATCTTTTGATGGAAATGACATCGAAACGCTCGATGTATTTTTAGAAAAATGCATATTTTCTGTAGATTGTGTTATCGAAGCAGCCATACCAAAATTTTACAAGGAATTCAAACTAGATTAGTTGGCAAAGCTCGTCAAGTGGTTAAATATAAAACTTTCGATAAATGGGAAGAATTGAGCGATCTCCTTAAAAGCAGTTTAGAACCACAACCAATGACACCATATTTGTATTTAGAATTTTATGCTCTGAAACAGAAATCTGGATAAGATATTTTCACATATTCAATGAGAATCGAATAGTTACAGAACCTTATTATTGAACAGGAAACTTCGGACCTTACGTCTGAAACTGCAAAAGCAATTGAACGAACCATCAATAGACAAGTAATCCAGGTCTTCATGGAAGGTTTAGAAGATCATAACTAGTTTTATTTAGTGTTAACATATGAGTACAGTACATGACATCATATATACGTACATATATACTATATATATATATATATATATCATATATACATCATATATATCGTGTTTATGTTTAATAAAATTTATAATTATTATATATTTAAATATATTTTAAAGTAATTTAAAAATATTCCTAGTCAATATAATTTTTACTACCTATCTTGAAATCACAGTATTTTAAAAAAAAAACCATGATAGATACTAGTTTTTCAATTATCAATCACAGTCAACTTGTCAATATCGTAAAAAGATAAAATAAAAATCCGGGAAGCACTTCGAACGTTGTGTAGGATAGTGATGACAGAATCTGAGGGAAACTTCAATGAATATACTTGACGATTATTGTAGATTATTTTATTAATATGCTAATATTATATAATATAATAAACAAAAAAAGTTTAAAAAAGTACAAAATATTGTTTGAAAGCGAAGGAATATGAACCGAGAACCCCTTACAAGAAAACACCGTTGGCTGCCACTATGCTACGTAGGATCCTTGAGTAATTCAGAAAAATGAATTTTCTAAAAAAACAGTAAAATCGCTAAAAATTTCAATTTCATATAACATTAAAACTAAAACCGATCTCCAAATTCTGACTACACCATTTTTTTTAGAACAAAACATACATATTAAAAAAAAAAAAAGGAATTCTACTATAAAGTAAAAAAGATAAATATATATATATATATATATATACATCTATTATGAATTAAATATCTCAAAATTCCAATTGCCATAAGTACCTCAAAAATGGGTAAATATTTTCAATAAATGTTTGCCTTTATAATGTAGGTACATCCGAATTTGGTGATAATTTCAAACTTATAGACCTATTATTTCCCCAAAATGTTAACACATTTAATACCAAAATGTTAAAAAAGTTAAATAAGTATTAAAAAAAATTTACTTGGCTAATAAAAAATATTATTCGTATTGATTTTTATATCTATGTAGGATATACTTTTAACACTATTCAATTTTCAGATTTTCAAAACTAAAAAAATCCTATTGTGAATTAAATGTCTCAAATTTGAATATTGTTATAAATATCCTAAAAGTTAGTATCAATATTTTTGAACTTTTGAAGAATTTTACCACACTCCTGTTTTCCGATATTAATGCTAGTTTTTGATATTTTTTTTCTTACGCAATTATCTAAAATATTGAACAGTTGGGTAAAATGACCACTCTAAAGTACCAACTATATGAAATTTGCTTCCAAAAAGTATTGCTACACGTAATGATGGGAGTACTTCAATTCTTATAGAATTGTTGGGTACAGAAAACGAAACACATCATCGTAAAACAAATAGGTACATTATTTGCTTAGCTCAGAATCTAAAAAATATATTGTAAAAAACAAAATTATCTAGCTCACTACGTAGCCTATTTTAGAATATTTTTATGATTTTTATTCAATTTATGAGTTATTAAAACTCTATTTTTTTATTTTTTACTTTCTTTTAAAGAACTATAAATTTCAAAAAAAGATTAATATATTAAAATAAGGCTTCTTAAAAGACACCAGATAATGTTATTAAGTATAATTTGTTTTTCATTTTGTATTTTTAACATGTTTCTATGTTGATAAAAATGAAAAATATTAATGCAAGTTTGTCATTGAAAATGTGTATGTATGACATCCTCTTAACAGTATTATATATAGAGAAATAGTTAATTCATCAATAATTTTCTTTACACCAAAACTCCTACTCAACTCTTTTTTTTTTTAAAAATAATAAAATAAACAAAATATATTATTTATATTACATGGAGCCGTCATCAATTCCATAATATAAAAGTTGCATATATTAGCAAAATATTTTTTTCAATATAACTTGGGATATAAAAATAAGATTTTTATTTATAACTTTATATTCAATAAAATATAAATTATATAAGAAAATGTACTTACTCCATAAATGAGAATAATCTAGATTAGTATCCACTAAAAAATATTTATGCATAAGTGTAATATATAATATATTAATTATTTAATTTATATTAATAATAATATTGTATTATTTAGTAAAATAATTAATCAAATGATAAATCTCCACACAGATCCTATAGAATAAAAGTCCCTTTCAAAATTCTTCTTCGAAATACAAATAATAGATATAAAAATAAATTAAACCATTAAAATGTTTTGTGTTTGTAGGTTCCGTAATTCTTAAACAAGAACCATAAATATTTAATTTAAAAGTGATATTAAATTACAAAACACATATAGGTGACAGTATATTTATATCAATAAATCTAGTACAAAAATAGTACAAATAAATGAAAAATGTTTTAAAAATTTATCTGAAAATATATCAGTATGTAATTTTGTGCTAATATATTATAAATTATTTAAGGACTGTTTTGAATTTTTGTTGCTGAAGTATCAAAGACTATGCAGCGTTCATATTCTACTCATTACGCTTGACGAAAGTGTGGAGTCATATATTTTATTTTCCTGGCTGTTAGATAATAATCTTGTAACCCAAATCTTAGTATTCTTCCATATAGTTACAAAATTGTACATAATCTTCTGAACACTATTGACTCTTGTGCTTGTACGATTATAACAACCAGATTTTACTATGAATCTGTATTGCGTATATATATATATATTCGTATAACTAAATATTACTATAAAAAAAAAAATGTTTGATACCAGCTCTATAGTTTTACTCATTTTTACTTAATCTCTTCTAACTTAAATTAAGTTTAATTCCAAAAATCTTACTTAGTTCTACTAGTTTTCTTCGTCTGTTCCAGTGTCACTATTTGTGATCCAGACCGAATTACAGCTTCTGTGTTCTACTAGTACAAACTTTTCAAATTTTCACGTGACTTTACATTATCATCTCGTTCCACCGTTCAGCAGAAAGCAGTATAAACCGTATGCATCAACTTTTTACCTACCCATGGTGTCATTCACTCCAATACGCTGGAATCCGTTTATCAGACGTCTATTAGCCGTTACTTCTACCTTAAAAGCTTACCGCATCCATCTTGCCCACTACTTTAGTTGCATAGCAAAATCGAGGTACTCAACTCTCGTATTTCCATACTCGAGTATAACGCCCCTACCTATAATTCTCTGCATTAAAAACCCTTTATTGTTACAGAAGTTATTCGAGAATTCGCGGAATGGGATAAATGCAGATCTAACGTTATTATTCGTAGTCTACCTTAATCCAAAAACACCATTACTACTCTCCTCGCCGAGATATCTACTTGAAGGCACGAGTTCAAACCCAATCGTCTAGGTAAAATGTTCATTGCCACAACTCGACCTATAAAACTTATATTCAATAACAGCAATGTGGCTGCTCAAGTTCTGTTGAACTTGAGCCCTGCTAAATTAAACACCACTATCACTCTACCACTGATCTCTATGATTTGCGACAAGACCCCACTTGTACGTGTATTGTTACGGGCCTGTCACCAAGAATTTGATCGTCGATCTCAAGCCGGTGAATCTGACCTCATTATATCACACCGAAACGATGTTCCTTGTGTGCCGAAATTGTGATAGAAAAAACTTCTTTGGCACAAACCATCATGCGCAAACAGATTAAACCATTCCTGTTCCATCAACTCCATGGGCTTCTACCTAAACTGCCATGGTATCCGTAACAAACTACATAATTTTATTGGTAATACACCTGAATTTAATTACTTATTTATTATTCTCACTGAAATCTGGTTAAATCGTAACTTCTTTTCAAATGAATTAGGTCTAATCTACTATAATATATATATAGATGTGATAAATCCTCTCGTACAAGTTTTTGTAAATGTGGAGACAGTATGCTGATTGCCCTCTTACCTTTTTTTTTATCTCAGATCAATCGATTGATCAAATATTTGTTCAGTTTTCCCTCAAATACAAAAATTTCATCGTAGGTGGCTTCTATCTTGCCCCACAATGCCCAATTGATTTCTACACTACTCACCTGGCTGCAGTGAACCCAAAACTATCCTTCCCATTCATTCATTATCTGTGGCGACTTCAATCTCCCTCACATTACTTGGTGTAATGATGCAAATGCATTTTTCTAATGCCTGCTAAACTATCTATGTTCCTGAGACTTATTTCCTTCGTGGTTTTTTCCAGCAAAATAATTTTCCAAATGCTCACGGCTCTACTCTTGATCTCGTATTTACCACCAATAAATTTATCACTGTAAATCATGCTCTGAAATATGTAGTTCCACCTGAGTCTTTCCATCCTCCGTTGAATCTCTTTTTTGAGCATGATGTATTTTCTCATACCCCAACATCCTTTTCTTTCTTTAATTTCTCCAAGACTGATCTCTCTAAAATAATGTAATTTTTTAACTCATATACCTTTTAACTGGGAACGTAAATTCCATCCTCTTAACATGGACAAAGTAATGTGTACTTTTCTTTGCAATTGCTATAATATTAAGAAATATTATATTTATAAAACAATATATATGGAATTACACTTGTTATGAAATTACAGTTGGCACCTATAAGTGGTACATCGATATATTAATTAGAACATGTTTGGACTTAGATTGACTTGGAATGGCATGGCGATTTACTACATATAGGTGTGGAGATGCATGTAAGTAGGGATTCTCTTGTATCACATCACGGTGAAACGGAGGCAGTATTTACTGTGCAAACCGGGTACATTACATTTACGGTGAAAACCAGACGTATATATAAGAGGATCAAAATATTTATATACTGAGTTGTGATAAGTGTCGTTAATATTATAAAATGTCAATGCAGTGGTTTTATTTTAAATAAAAACTAAATCCTGATCCAAAGTGAACACAACTGGATCACCGTGCTCATAAAGATAAGTGAAAATCTTGTTACTATACCACAACCCCTTTAGGGTTGGTAGTAGATATTCACTTACAATACAATTTATTTGTCCATTATCTTTTTTGTGTCTAAGGTACACATTTGTGACTCTACTTTCGGGCTCTGGTTCTATAAAGAGTTAAAAACCGTTATTTACAATAAAAATAAAGCCCATGCCAAATATAAGTTATCAATGTCCTTAAATGACTACTGTACATTTTCGACTCTACATGCCCGCAATACATTTTTTTCCAAACAATTTTATTTGTCCATTCCCCAACTACTTCCTCACTATCATCCTCTCCTACAAATGTCTTTATTCCTAACCATATTCTCCTAAATCGGATACTCTATTCTATTGATGGAATAAGTAGTGCTCTTTATACTCTTTGTAGCGATTATTCCATAGGCCTGGATGGTGTTCAAGGGGACTATCTGTTAAGATGTAACAATTAAGAGATGTCTTTGCTTGGCCTCTCTACATCCTCTTCAACAAATCTCTGGAGTCTGGTGTTTTTCTCTCTTTACTTAAAATTGGCTCTATAATTCCTATCCATAAGTTAGGAGATCCTAGTAATATCACTAACTATCGTCCTATATCTATCCTACCATACCTATCTAAACTCCTTGAATAGCTTGTACATAATTCTATATCCGCTTCTTTTAACCACATTATAATCAACAAACAACCTTACTAATCGGTACCTCTTTGTTTTGGTTCATGGATCCTCTTTCACTATATTCTCTCAAACTTCTGGTGTCCCCCTGGGTGTTTCTTATCTCTTCTGCTGTTCTCTATTTATAAATTCCGCCACTTTTGTTCTCCATAACGGCTAGCTTTTGATCTTTGCTGATGACATGAAATTATATCTGCATATTAATTCTATCTCAGACTGTTGTCTCAAGACGACCATCCCCAATTGGTTGCTTGAGACGAGTCCCTCGGTCTCTTTATGAACATCCCTAAATGCACTTTTACTCACTCACGCTGGCCATTAATTTTTCATTATGAAATTAATATTATACGAATCAAGTCCGACGGAGACTTAAATCGTAACCTTGGCTTTACACTTACCTATTAAACACATTCAATTAATATATTTTCAGACTTGTGTTTCATTTTTCGAATCTCCCTCGATTTCCAGTTGATAGTTTCCGTGAAGTCAATTTACTATGCACTTGTGCACCATATATTAGAATATAAATGCGTCCTCTGGTATCCGTATACTGCCTATGCAAGTACAATGCTGGAAAGGATCCAGAGATGCTCTCACGTACGCTTGATGTAAGATTCAACACCCATTACCCTTCATATAACTATTCTCCAGTTCAAGATATCCTTAATCTCCCTAGTCTCTCCGACCGCAGGACACGCATAAAATCTATCTTTCATCTCAAATATCCTCACAGGCAATTTAATGGATTTTTTAGCCTCTTATCTCAATTTACCTAGTTCCCTCCCACTTCACTCGTTCATCGGTATCCTTTCATATTAAATTCTATTCTGTAAATTTTCTTGATAACTCTCTAATTATCCGATTTATACGCACTGCTAATCATGACACTTCTTTTACTTAAAAATCTAGTTTCAGTGACTTTCAGCCAGTTTTTTCTTTTTTAGTATAGTCTTAGTCGTAGTTTAGTTTTAATAAAATAAAATATTAAAATATAAAAATAAAATAAATAAAACCAAAATTTTTACACAATATTTAGAAGTGTCGATCTTCATGTAGATTATATTATAATAAATACTGATAAATCTTAACATGGAATCCTAAAATTTACTATGTACAAGTCATCCTATTTTTTTAATTAAAAAAATCTTGAAAATTTTAATTTTATGAAAAAAAAAATGTCTTAGGATGTTTATGGTTTTATTTATTATATTGGGTAAAAATTGAATTATTAATTTGTAAATAATATTGATCAATGTTTAAGATAACTATTGTATATCGTAAATTGCAGCCTGATTGTTTTTTAAAAATACATATTTGAAATCCTCAAATATTGTGTATAATATATATTATATTTTTTTTAAAATATACAAGTATAAACAGTATTATGATTTATTTATATTTAAGAATAATAACATTTAATCTGAATAAATGAATTGTCAATTATTGTTCTTTTTTTTATAAATACATAAAAATATTTATTTCTAAAAAATTTATTGACGGCAATAGATTTATTATTATAAGAAAAAGTTATTCTTTTTATCTAATACTTTATTAAAATGTTATAATTATATATATATATATATATTTACCGTTAAGCCAAGAGCAGAAAATGAATGGATTTATAATAACTATTAGAAAAATAATTAAATAGTTTTAATACATTTGGTATTATTAGATGCTAAGTGTATGTAGGGATATTTTTGTTTTAAACAAACATTTTAGATCTAAACCACTATCCTAGAAATAATAGAACTGCCCTTCCTATTAAGGTCGCCAATGTCTGTGTCTTTCCATACTAAGATGTTGATAGTTATCGATATGGTGAATATTACGGTTTACGTTGAAGGGTTCATCATCCTTGCCCGGTTAGGTACCCAAATATTTCTATCTAATGAGTAGGTGAAGAAACTCACCGGGGACTACCCATAGTCTGAATTGGAATTGTAGCTAGTAACTAGATGGTCTGTAACTTACCCAGATATGAGAATGCTAGAGAATTGCAACCCAACCTTTGCAGGAATCAAGGCCGGGGGTTATAATCCATCGACAACAGGGGATTGATCGTACTTGTCGTCGTTGCTCCTGGTTCTATGGGCGAACCGAAAGTTTTCACCTAGAGCTAATATATAAACTTCCAATAAAGGCGAAAATCACCAAAGACGACTAATTTAAGTAAAAAATTCGTATATATATAAATACACGATTGCGTATGATTCTAAATGAAACGTGACGTATCACCCGTTATACGATCGCTATCGTAGGTATATTATATAATAGGCACATTTATTTATTTATTTATTGGTATGGCTTGACTACAAATCAACATTAAAGCAAATTAAATTTAACTTAAAAGTAGAAATGATAAAATAAAATTATTGAGATATATAACATATATGGATTTAAATATAACAATTATAACAATAGATGGATGTAATATATAGTATCTATCTAAGATGACTAGTATTCGGTTATTGCACCATAGCCACTTTGGATCGTAGATTGGTTATTCACAGATGTACGTCTAATTTCTTTATCTATTTTATTGCTTGCGGTGTTATCGCATTTATTTCCATGATGCCCTTGTTAAAATTGATATTTTCTTGTAATGAAGTTTACTGTTTGTCTGTGTTTACTGCAGTCATATGTCGGGCTAACTCGGAGTTGCCATTTGTGCATCATGTCAGCACAGCAGCCATGGCTTGTACGAAGGTAATTTAGTACAGTCCACTCATGTCTAGACAATTCCATCCCCATAACTCCCCGATTAGGATCAGGCACCAAGTCACCGTTTATTACAGTAGACCTAATCCACACATCAGACCAGCACTTACTAATTTCACTTTGAGTCATTGGCCGTCTACCAAGGTTTTTTTTTTATCTTAATCTAAATTATGGTAAATCTTCCTATCTTACGACTAATAATGAGCTTTTCTTAACCTCTGCTTTCATAATTGTTTTAAAATGTTTCTCCTTTTTTCGTAAATCTGGTGGGATTATGTTGGTTGACACTGGTAACCACTGAGCTGATTAATATATATATATATATATTATATACTTTTTCACCCATATAGTGGAAAAATACTGTCTTTTCCTGTAATGTGTACAGTTATTGGCACCATCAATTGTAATTCTTTATAAATAATAAAGTTAAATATTTCAGGGAGTTTTTTTTTTATTATTATTTGATAACACTTGTATATTTTTGATATCAAATTTATGTTATCGATGATATCAATATTTTAAGATCTTTTGCAAAGATTCATTTCTTCGCAAACGTCAAATTCAGGTGAGATACTTTAATATTCTACTAGTAATTATATCTATTTTAATAGGCATTAATTGATTTAATAGTAATTTAAAACAATTTGAAATTTAGATATTCTGATTCCTTAGAATATTTCAAATGGAATTACTTACTTAAAATCACATTTTATTTTATATTTTTTAATTAATTAGGTGTGCCAATAACTATCTTAAATGTTTTTAGTTTTTTAGTTATTGGTATGTGGTGCCAATAATTGAATAAGGAGTAAAAATTATTATTTATGTTATTGGCACTCTCTTATATACTTTATAAATACCTCTCTAAATGAAAATAATACCTACATAAGCATATTATTTTTTTTTTACAAATTTCTCTTTTATAAAAGTAATAGTAAATTACACAAAGAACCTATAGCTAGTGAAACATATTTTAGAAATAATCAATATTTTAGAAATTTTAATGATAAAAAATTAATTATAACCATGTTTTCAGATATTGCTAGGCCTGAAACTATGGAAAAATTACAAAATATTAACATAACTATTTAAAGTGAAAATAACACTAAAGAATTTTACATTTTACATAGATTATTTAAACATTTAAAAAGGAATACTGATTGTGATTTAAGTAATGAAATTCCATCTTTATTATCTGAAAATTTAGCATTAAATAGCTACATGATGTCCACTAGTTCAGTAGAAGAAAATAAAGAGCACATGTATCATCAATATGTAATGATGATACTATGTTTTGTGAAAAAACGGAAAGGAAAACGACAAACTGAACGATTACCATTTGTCAATTCATCACAAATATTGCAGAATATACATGAATATAAAGATAATATGAAGAATAAAAAGAAATAAAAAGGAAAAGAAATGAAAATAAACTGTTGAAATCTAATAAAGAAACAACAAAATTTAATACATCATTAAATAAAAGAAAAATTGTTAAAAATCTTTTTTCCGAAAATTCTACTTAAAAACCGTTATGCGAAACTGTTACTATAGTCAAATTTGCAAATCAAAGTCTCCTGAAATACCAAATTATGTTGAACAATTAATTAATGAAGATACAATCATTATTCGTGATTCAATTCAGAAATATCAGATACATGTATTAAATGTAATGATGATATTGATAACAAAGATCTAAGATATGAATGTTCATTTTAGGATGACAAATATCATAAACGTTGCGTTATTAAAAATAGTTACTGTGATAATATAAGTATTAATGTTAATGTATTATTTATTTGTGAAACTTGTGAGAGTAGTATTAATATTGAAAAGTAACTATAAATTGACAATTTAGTTTTGGTTTATTAATTATAATTTTATTAGTGTTACTTTGTAAATTAAGACTGTAATTAATAAGACTGACTCAAGTTTGTACTAAAAATAATTATTTTAAAGTACATACCAATTAATTGTTAACTAATTTTCTTAATACTGATATTTTAATGTTTACTCTTTTACTTATTCAGTTTATACATAAGTATATTTAAAGTTATTACAACATTTGGATTTTAATTGTTAAAGACTGAAGATTGTTAAATTTAAACTAGTTATATGTTTAAGATTTTATATTTGATATTAATAAAGAGAAAAGTTATTTTATACTGCAAACTTAATAATTATTACCTGTTTGATAAATAATAAAATATTGTCGAATTTTAATTTAATTTTAAAATTAATAAAATATTTTTTTAAGTAATAACTAATATGCTTAGTTGTTAAATATTTATGAATACTTTCAATTTATTTCTTTGAAGAACTATTTATTGATATAAATACACCTACATTTAAATGAATAATAATACAAATATAGATTAAATAAGTGATTTAAGTTGCTAAAAGGTATTTTGAGATTTGAATATATAAAGTTTTAAATAGGTGCCAATAATACAATTATGGTGAAAATAACTATATTTTATTAATTTTTTGTTTTTTGAAAAATTGAAATATGTTATAATTAATTAAAAATTTGCTTGTTCAAGTTGAAAATATAAATATGTATCTATATTTTTAAGCAGTATTTTTAAAAGGTTTGATAATAAAGTTATATTCTGATTGGAAGATTTAAACATTGATTACGAGTAACAATTTTCTTGAGGTGCCAACAACGGTACATTTTACCTCAAATAGTGGAAAAATAATGTGCTCATCACTAGATACATTTTAGCCACCAACAAATATCGAATACCTCACAGTTAGTAGAGAAATTGTTCATAGTACCACGAAACGCACTACACGATCGCACTTACACACGTTATTCAACTCAAACCTTCGTCACCCAATTTTGAGTTTAACCCGACTGTGTTCGGCTCAGGAAGTAAAGAACATTAATGTTGGTTATTGGTAAAATTAACTGTTTATTAACAAATAAACTAAATTAGCTAATAAACTAGCTTATAGATTTCACTAGGTACTAAAAACCACTATTTGTAAAATATAACCAACAAATGTACGACAGTATTACCAACGATACCACAGACACGAGTATTTTCCTTTAATCAGTCATTACCATAACCTTCATCATACCTTTTGGTCTTTTCGAGTATGAATATGTTTGACCTTATGGGCATAACAATACGGATCTGCGGCATTTACATTTATGTGTTAATGGTATATTGAATGTCTATGTTTTAAATATCATAAATTTCCTTGATAAATTATTAACCTATACATATTATATTAATTCTATACTTACAGCCACAACATATAATACTCATGAATACACGATGAGAATATCGAGAACATTATAGAGCGGATAATAATTAATATCAAATAATTTATTTAATTTTAACATAGTATTATACTTTTGGTCTTTTAACCTAAAATGGACGCTTTAGTTACAACATTTTTAATATTTGAAATTGCTGTCATTTTTCAAAATTTGGGAGACCAATATAAAATAATTTTTACGTTAATATATAAATAAAATCTAAGTAAACATTTAAAGGCTTCAATATCATTATTTACAGAAAAAAAAGCTACGAAAAAAACTATATTGTTTGAAAAAAAAATGATTTTACGGGGTTTCTTTATTATTTTTATTTTATGAATTTTTTACTTATCTTGAATAGTTTTTTCTTATTTGTTTATTGAAAAAATTTAAAAAAATGACCAATCTAAAATACAAATCAATATATTTCTGACATCGCATAAAAGGAATATCATTATATACTATCTATAGTCATGTATATATCTATGTCATGTCTATAAGTCAATGCCAACGTACTTATCTTTATTTTTTTTATTAAAAATATTATAGAACGTACCTGTATCATATCTTAATATTAAATGGAAGGCTTTACCAAAAGCTAAAACATAATAAACAATACTTTTAATAAATATTGAAATATTTGCATATCCATAAAAATCATATTATTATAATATAAATATAATATTATATTATAATATATATAATATATATTAATATATAATATTATATTTTATAATATTATATTATATTATAAAATAAATAGTTAGTATAATGGCAATTTTCAGTTAGGTATTTCGCTGAATATATTAAATTAAGTATACATTTTGGACTAATTTAATCTTCTCAATATACCTACATTGCTAAAAATTTATTCATATATTCATTAAATGACAAAATTAATTTTAAGGTTTTTATATAGTGTTTTCTAACAATTTACATTTTTAGGCATTTTAATATTTTAAGCAGGTATTAGAATATATATTTAACTAAAATAAAGAAGGTGATTACATTTTAATTTATAATATTGTTTAAATTATTTAAACATATTAAGTAATTTTTAAATTAGCCGTTGTTATATTTTTTTATATAATATGTTATAAATGATAAAAATACTAATAAATAATATACATTCTTTATATATATAAAAGAAATAGCGTTTCGTTATTATTCAAAAATAAGAGTTTTAAATTTATATTTCTTATTTAAAATATGTTTATGTATATAATAAACATGCAGACAATATTACTTTCGAAGATACATTTTCCATGCTAGAGTTTTCTCATTTTCTTCTACCGTGGTATTTGGCCATTTATTACTTAATTCATCTAGATTTGTGTTTCTTTTTCTACGTTTTCCTTTACCTTATCTTACAAGCTTGATATTGGATGCTCCATTGATATTTATTGTTTATATTAATAGTAAGAGGGAAATCTTATAAACGAAGTATTTAATTAAATTGAAATAAAGTCTGCTTATAAGTCTTAGATTCTTAGGAATGGTATAAAATGAATGATAACTTCTAAAATAACATAGATTTTAGCTGAAAAATAGTACAAGAAGTAATTTAAGATTTATTTTAAAGCAAGGTGTCAGAAAATAGTTGCACAAAATACAATTTTCGGATTTGATTGACTTGGATAAATACTTTAACAAATATTTATCATCATGTTGACTAGACTAAATAAATATAGAATGCCTTGGTTATCGAATATAATATGCCAATAAAATTACAAGAAAAAATAGAGCATTAATATTGTTTCTGAAGGATGGAAAAATTGTTAGAAAAAATAATTGGGAATAAATGCATTTTATTTACTACACGAATTGTATTTTTTTTTTTTAATACTCATAAAATTGTTAATATTTACAACAATACTGTCTATTATTTCAGAAAAAAATCAATTTAAATAATATTAATGAATGTTGATAGTGGCACTTACATGTGTTAAAATAAACTAAAAATATGTAAATAATAATTATATTAATATGAAGTACAATGAAGTACATATTTATTCCTAACCTAAATAATAATTTGATTTCTAACACCAAATATGGGAATATGGAGGGAACCTAGTGGTATTTTACCCCACAGTGTCAATATTATTACATCTCTGATAAGATGTTCATGTTCTCTCTCTAAATTATTTACCCAGTTTATTTTCTTGCCTTTGATTGTTGCAATGATATCCATATATTCTACTATATATCCTACTTTTGTGATTAGTGCTTCGTTTATATTCTCCCACGTTCTCGATTTTTTATGTCTATATTTTCGTGTTGGGTTATTATATTAAATATTTCCTTTAATTTTTCGTCCACTTCTGTATAGTGCAGGGTTTTACACGAATATGGAGCAAAACGGTGAAATATAAACTTATATAACGACAACTTGGTTCTTACAGTCAATTTTTTTAGATATAAAGAGGCAAACAAGCATTTGTTAGACGCATTTTTCTTACCTGAATTTCCATATTTAGTTAACACAGCGTATTATTATTAATACCCAAGTATTTATTGCTATTTACTTATGAAAACTTCGTGTCTCTCACCTGCAGGCTGTGCTCTAATATACTTTTGTATGGTAGGATCATTATTTACATTTAGATCCAATTCTAAACTTTCATCTATAATATTTTGTGTATTATCTGGTGATCTTCTACTTATTTCACCAATGTTTACATATTATTACTAGTATGATTATATTTTAGTTTTGAAGTTGGATAAATATTATATTTATTATTATAAAAGTTTGGATAAAATATTGTCATAAAATATAATAAAATATTTAGGACCAATTTCTTATAAATAAGTTACCTAAAGTGTGTTGGTTTGCATGTGTGATATTTTCTGGAGCTAAAAAATTAATGTAGTTTATATAATATTATTTAAAAAATAAAATATTACTTTTTGTGATAATATATTGTAATTATAGAATTTATGTGTAATACATTAACTTTATACTATGTAACAGATAATGTCATATTTTCATATCCTTACGCTTCTGTGGACGTGTATAGACGTCAAAGAAAAACACTTTTTTCGATGATGGTGTTCATATAATATAGACATATAGAATTATTTAAATGAATTAATAATTAATCATGATTAAATAATATATATATGTATCAATATCTGGGTAATTTAATTCAATATCCGACCTGTGTCATGGTATTTATGGATTTAATGTTGTTGAGTCTGGAGCAATGACTGAATAGTCAGATTGCAGCACATGACGATAAGGGATTTTGACAACAATGTTCGAACAGCAACTATTCTAGTATGGATGCTTTGTGTTCGAGGTGCAGATGATTTCGTGGCCAGTATATATCTCAATGGACGTCGAAATCATTTGTATCTAGCACAAACTGTCGTTCAACGATGCGGTAGTGCACAAGTATAGCTGTAACACGGCGTGCCACACGACCGACTCGTGATAGTCATCTGTGCGGAAAGTTATGAAGTTTGATAGTTTGAGTTAAGTACTGGTATTAATTTTGTTTAGCCCAGTAGGACGATGACAATTTTGAATTTTATTGTTAGTGCTTGGAGTTCATTAATTTTTTGTTGGATACTGTTCGCGTTCTAGAATACATTTCTGAGCGGTTGGCTGTTTATTGCGATTAGTTGGGGAGAGGAGTTTCATGAAGAAATTAACTATTGTGACTGCTAAATCTTGTGGGTTGTCGGATGTCAACAACGACTGAAGAAGGTCTTTGGGTAAATTCAGGACTTGTGCAATACTTATGGTGTTGTTCTCAGTAGGTAGTTGGGACTTATTCGAATTCTCAGCTATGGATGCGTAGGTGGTCGTTGGTTGTTGGTTTGCAGTAATTTTAACATTTTTGGTAACAGGTGGAAGTTAAGTTAGGTATTTGGATATGTTACGGCTAGCAGATTTGGATGTCTCGAGTGCATGATGGTGTTAGTATATTGTTTAACTTAGCGGATTTATAATCTGTATATATTTTAATAAAAAATAAAGTTTCCACTCAAAAATTATTAATTTACTATTTTTATCGTGTTTAACAATATCAATATTCATGTGATCAATAATATTATTTTTTACATCTAACATCTATTAATATAATATATGTTACTTCGTACATTTTAATAAACCAAATATAATAAATAAATTATTTCATCCTCCCCCACTAATTAGATGATTTATAGTAAATTATTATAATCATATTTGGAACAAATGCAGATTAGTATCCCTACGAATTGTTCACTATTAATTGCTAAATGTGTACTTTAAAATGATAAAATAAATCATTTGTTTTTTCTTATTCATTTTATAAACTAATTTTATTAATTTTCTTATTCTCATTTTTATCAACCTTAAATTTACGATTTTATACAAACAAAAAATTAGAAAAACTTGATTAAAAAATAATGCATATTGCAAAAAAGTTTTCAAAAATGATCTTGTTTCTATATTGGTATTCATTATTACTTTAATATTATTATCATGTTTAACAAAATTATATTTACAGCTTTATCTATCAATATGCATGCAATCAATAGTATTGTTTTCAACTACATAACATCTATAAATATAATATATGTTACTTCATATAGTCGGATATTTCGTATAATTATAGTCCTACTGGTGCAACCATAAACAAAGATATTTTTAAAAAGGTAGCTTGTAAATTAATTTATGAGAAATATTCTGCATTTCTGTTTCATATTTTATAGTAATTTTTGCTAAAAAATAGATCAGAGAACGAGTTGTTTTTATGTACACAACATAATTAATTGAAAGATATATAATAGATTTCAAGTATATATATATACATTTACTTACTATATCCCAAATCAGTATTGAATCCATCATTACCCAACTCAACTGTTAATAATAATTTTGCGAGTTACTGTGTTCTATGAATTACTATATCATATCTAAATTAAATTATATTAAAAATAGAAATTTACTTACCCATACACACTTCTAAAAACACAATTGGTGTATAAATCTTAAATTAAAACTCTATAATTTTGTTATTTTTATGGATAATACATAAATAATTAATATAAAATGAATTGAGGTTCATACAATGTGTAATCATAAAATATGTTTTTTTTATTAATACCCATCTTATAAATCATATGTAAATTAATAATCTTAATCGATTTACTAAATTGTTTATGTATATATGTCAATATATATTTATATTTCTTTTAGTGTATCGAAAAATCAATATATTACCTTGGGGGATTAATTTGAACGGGAAATTAGGTATATACCCACTACGGACATTCTATTTACAAAATATGCAATATGATAGATACCACTGTCGTATATGTCAATGTAGGTTTCGACGTATACGGCAATACAAATTAATAAAACTAATCCTAATACAAAACACTTTAATACAATAGTAAACGTATATCAATATAAAAAATCAATATTATATCTCGCTTTTTCGGAGGTCTCTTGCGAGTACCTCCTCGCGGGCGAGACTGGCTATCACAAAGAAAATTTTGGTTTTTATAATCGATATAAATTATAAAAGTGCGACATAAGCATATACAGGCGTGCGTATATGTACACATGTGCATATATATACACTATACAGTATATAGATATTATATATTAAATAACATAGGTATATATATATATATATATATATAAACAGGCCAAATATACAACAGTCCATTACGTTTGAAAAAAAATATGACCTCATATTTCATGTTATATGGGTCATTAACATATTATTTGACGAGGGAAAAAAACAATTATTAATTTAATATTTAAGTTATACAGAATGTTAAGGAAATGATTTTGAATAAAAAAAAATCACTACGATGTACAATGAGGGTTTTATTAAGTGTTTGTATTCGCTAAGCTGTTATTAATAGGTATTCAAAAATGCATAAAAATAATCCATTAGAATAGAAATTAATAATCCTAAAAATATAATACCTATGTAACTATAAAAGAAAATAACCCGTTAATCGTTATAGAATAGAACCCATAAATAAATATATAACTATTATTTAAAAATCACACCAATAATTATTGTTATACGTACAATATAGTTATCGAAATACATAATTTCATTTGTTACAATATACATATTCAATGATTTCACATAATAAAATGACATATTTTATTTTATAAAATTAATTTTTAAAGATTTTTGTAGAACAAAATGTAATAAATATTTTGTATTTAAATATAAATAAAATGTATCCTTAGTTTCCTGAAAACATAATGATGAAGAAAAAAAAAAGAAAAACATGATTATATGAGAATTATGGCTTATCTAAGGTATTTTATACTATATAAGATTTTTGTTATATATATATATATTTTTTTTTACATTAATTGAATGACCCCAAATCGTTTAATTTAATTATTCTTCATAACAAAAAAAAAAAAAATATATATGAATGTATGTATAGATTTAGGAAAAATAAGGTCCACGTATGTATAAATATGGTAATTTGAAATTTCTGTCTCTTCTAATCTAATGAATATTTGCTCTAGCCTTTGTAATGCTTCCTCAAAATTATTACCAAAACAACAAATATCGTTTAAATATAGGCTATCATTGTTCTATATAAATAATCGCTAAATAAATTATTCGTTGAAAAATTGGTACTGAATTTTTAAAACTTATTGTGGCATTATTTTAAAATTATATAAACCGAAGTCTGTTATAAATCCCGTTTTATCCTGGTCTTCTTGTTTTATTGGTATTCATTTGAATTTTTTATATCTTCGTCTTGAAATTTCACGCTTATGTTATCTAATTTTGAAATATTATTGTTACTTGTATTTTTTAAAACTACGGGTTTTGAAAAAAATTTTTCTCGTGGTAGACAAAATATTTGTATTTTTATTTGTGAATTTTTAAAAATAAATTTAATCGTTGTTGAAATACTACATCCCAATCTTTTTTATCCAAACCGCAGCATATTTTAGGTAAGGCTAGTGTAGTTATTTTATTTTCTATGCAAAATTTTCTAGTTATTTGGAATATTTTAAAAATGTTTTCATATAACGGTTTTTCATAATATTTTTCCTTTGTAATAAGATATAATATCCATTTAATATTAATTTTTAAATTAGCCACTTCCTTCAAACGTTTTTCCTGACGTATTAAACTGTCTATGTTTTTAAATTCATCTTTGAATTGTAACGCGATTCCACTAGACATAGACAAACAGCAGCTTATGTAATGCTCAATCGTCGTATTATTTTTCGTAAAAAAGATATCACCTATTATTTCGTTATATTCGCAATCAAATTTTATTTGTGTATTATTTGCTAATAAAATTTTTTTTGAATTCTAATAATGAGTCATTTAATTATTTAATTTCGCCAGTTAAACTGTCTAACTTTTTTTATTTGATTTTTAATTTTATTTTCGTACCATTCCTTTGTGGAACAAATACATTCTGATCTTTCACTATCTAATGTGATTATCTGTGTTATAGTATTTGGAATAATTGTATTTCTTTCTACCTCGTCTAGACTATCGTCTATATCATTGGTTTTTAATGCCTCTCTGAAATACCTAACCAGTCTAGGTCGTAAATCCTTATTAACCTTACCCGAAATATTTAATTATTTTTAATAAGCACAAGTTAATTAGCTGATCTTTCTTTAAAGAATAAATATCAATTATTTTATTAATAGAATTAGAAATTTCAGAGAGAGACAAATTTTGATGGCTCATATTTTATTTTATATTTAAAGAAAATTATGTGAATTGTTCGTAAAAATTAATTAATATTAAAACAGAAGAAAAAAAAATAAGACAGAGAAAAAAAAACATTTCCCTTTAAAAACTACCTTTTTGGGAAAAATTTTACTTAGCAATAGTGGTGAAAATGTAAATGTGTAAAAACCGTTTACACCTAAACCCAAAAAAAAATCTATATTTGGTCAAGCTAAAAGTGTCTCACACTCGCGAAAAATGTATGTACCTATGGTAGGTACTCAAAACTCGGAAATGTAGGTTTTTTATTTCATAGAAAACATACAATTAAACACAACAAAAAAAAAAAAAATAACATATTTCCACACTTAAAATCAAATAATTCTCTGAACTCGGGAGGAAAAAAAATTACACATTAAAAACAATTTTGGTTAAATCCAACAAAAAAAATTTTATACACAAAAATAAATAGGTATAACCTTGGTAAGATGTGTATTGTGTAGGTATCAACACAAAAATACCATCCAATATCTCCTGAAGTTGAAATCCGGGTTCCTTGTTGTCGTGGCTACCAAATCCTGCTGGCCGTCAACTTTGGTAATAGTGAAACGCAGGTGAAAAAAAAATCCAAATTTCAGGATCGTGAATATATTGTTGCAAACTCTTAATCTCGAGGTCGTGGAGGTGCGAGTCCTGTTGTGCGCCAACTTTGTCGTATACGTCAATGTAAACTTTGACGTATGCGACAACACAAATGAATATAACGTACTTTAATGTTTAAGAATAAGTTTTAACACCGGATTTGTTATCCTCAAAAACACACCCTCAGGAACGAACAGACTCTCGGAGGTTCGCAGGCTACCATAAAATAAAACCGCAGTTAAACTTAGTATAGAAAACTTTTAATAAAAATCAAAGACATATAGAACGCAATGACACACATAAAAATCTTCGCCCCAAGAGGTTCCTTGCAGGTATCTCCCGCGAGCGAGACTGGCTATCACAAAGAAAATTTTGGTTTTTATAATCGGCATAAATTATAAAAGTGCAACATAAGCATATACAGGCGTGAATGTATGCACACATGTGCATATATATACACTATACAGTATATAGATATTATATACTAAATAACATATATATATATATATATACAGGCCGAATACACAACACCTCTTTATAACCACCTCTCATTTTGATCATTACAAAGTTGGTATATATATTATTTATTCTAACATATTTATTTATTTATAATTGAAATACACGCCCGAGGGTATTAAGCACAGATAAATATTATGATACATAATTGATTGCGAATAAATGTGGTTTAAAAAATAAAATTATAAATTACAATAGGTAATAAACTGTACGTTAATTAACAACTAATATAATACAAACAATTAGAACATTAAGGTTCGTAACTCCGCTTGAGAGGAATGAAAAATGTGAATGTTATTTTTTAGATTGTTACAAGAGACCAAAGCTCTGTTGATAGGCGAAAAAACCCGTAAGAGATCTGTTTTTTGATATAAAAAATGTTTTTAAATGTAAGAAACATCGAGAAAGTAATTTGCAGTTTCTAACTTTAAATGTAGTATTAAAGTGTGGTACCACACCGTGTAGTCGTCAACTTTGGTGTTATGGGGAGAAATGATAGAACACTCACTGAGTTATATGTAATATAACTATTTATTAGACACTAAACTATGATTAATTACGAATGAATAAACAATATGTTTACACACAAGCTATAAGTACAAAAAGATAGATATTAAAAATTATATATTGAACGATAAATTAACTTGACAAATAATGAAATAGAGGTTCTGTTTAAGACTTACGTGATTACTGTACTCTGATTCGGACGGGGCCGGTGGGAGCCGTCGTCTGAGGCCTTTGGAATGTGCTGAACTAAGCATATTCTATCCTTGTAGGCACGTCGACTATCGTGTGAAACGGATGGGTCACACGCGTGGCCTATACTTGCTAAAACCCGAGTCAACACATTGTACAATATGTATACGCGATAAGTCGTATAACAAATATATCTTTACACCATACCCTTAGCGTTAAACTGGAGCAGTCTGCTATTTCATTTGTTAGTAACATAATATTCTTAAACTACGGGTACAACAGTTAAAATATCGCCACAAAGTGTTTGCAATACCTAAGCTAATTTTAAATCTAATGTATACATAAGGGTTACATTTTTCTTTCATACGAATTGAGAATTTTCTTGACTTACATTTGAATGATTATCAGCTACTTGAGGACTATACATCTTAATGATTTTATGTGTACACTTAATAGCTAGTACACTAACAACTAATAAAAACATAATTATTGTTACATATATTATTGTAATATGGACTTCTATTTTAAATATAAAGAGAGGTTCTGAGGATATATGTTCAAGTTTACTTATTACAATCGCTTTTTGTGCAAAAGAATTTAGACCCTTAATAATCAGTACATGAGAGAGTTTCTGAGGGATTACAAGATTTAGAGTTTTAATTAATGTGGATATTAAAGTATGTTTTGGATTTTCTGGAATTATGTCTCTTCTTTCATATCTATTAATTTTATTTAATGGAACCGAAATTGAATTATCAGTATGAATTTCGCACGAAGAAGAGGTGGTCAAGCTACCCACACCCAAAATATCCATTCTAAATGTTTGAGGAGGATCTGTACAAGTGATTGTACACAGCTCTGGTTGTGTGTACTATAACCACGAAGTAGTCCTAGATAATCGGTGCCAAATAGGGGCATCTAGCGTCACTAATTTAACTTGACAATATTCTGAGAGAGTCTGCTGGTTTGATAATTGGGATATCTCACTAATTGGGATAATTTCATTATCATTACTAAAATCTAGGTATTCGACTTCAGGTACAATTAAAACTATAGTATCATTATTGTATTTTATCGATAGAGAAATAGGATGGAACATTGTACATTCGTCACTGGACGCCAACGGAATACCTATGAAGAAGATTAAATAGTCACCCAAGTTGAATATGGTAATTTTAGAAATACAAAAGAGTTCAGCAAGAGATTCTGATTGTATATCTAATGAAATATCGTTTCCTATTGGTAAATGCATTTTTATTTCCCTGAGTTCGGTCAGTAACTTTCTTGGAATGAATATACTAGTGTCGTAACTCAAAAAGAGAGGGTTAAGGATAAAATATAATGTGTACGTAGGTAGGTGAAATGATATATAAAGTTACATACCTCCGTAGGTATATAAAAAGAAATCAATGCGTTATATAGGAATATAACTGTTAAATTTAATTTTTAAATAAATATTCGATTGTACGGTATTATTGAGTTAGCCTTATATCTCTTAATGAATTACGACCTTCCTTCTATTACGGATAGAAGTGTTCCCGGGGTATTGTTTGTTCGAATAAATCGATAGCGATATATATCTGATTTTTTTTTATAGAAAATTAATATTGTTATTGTATATATGAATTAAATGATATGGATATTTTTTTTTCCTATTAATGTATTTTATTTATTTATTAATCGCTCCCACACTACTTATATATCTCAAGATGGTTATTGGTCTATATATCATTAAACAGGCATAGACGGCCTTAGAAATTAGAATTTAGAACAACGAGTTTAAAGCTTCAATATAACTTGATATAATCCTTCCGCTTACCGTTGTGCGACTCAACAAATATTTTGAAGTGAAATTCGAAACAATGACTTGTTCCGAAAGTCTAGTCGTCAACAACGGGAACGTCTAAAACTAATTTACAAGTTAAGCTCGTATGGCTTTGGAATAAAAATAATATATGTTGTTGGAATGCTTTCATTGTGCTCTGGGTGTATATTCCCGCGCTCATTAGATGTTCAGGGCTCTTGTGGGACCATGTCCAAGTAGTTAAAGGTTTTCACATTTGTGGTTTTCTGATTTCGTTTAGGTGTGAAATCATTCCCATCCAGTGTCCGTCTAGGTTTAATGCGGGTGTTAATATTGCGTTACAATCTAGTTCCGTTCCGAACTTTTGTAGAACGTGTGTTTTTGGAGCCATATAGAATGTTTTGTTATTATATAATACCGGTAGTTTATTGAAACATATAGATTTTTGAAATATTTCAATGTTTACAGCTTTGTATTTATTAAATATATAACTTCTCCTGATTTTACAGATGTGAACCCAGGTCCTCCACACATGATGTATGCGAATTCAGATAGTCTGTGTGATGCTAGAGTTAGTCTCTGTTGTAGAACCTCCCTTTCTAATTCACATTGTTTTTTAATTAAATCATTATATAGTGATGTTATGGATGACTTGAAAACGTTATCAATATATACAAACTTTGTGTTTCTATATGCCAATAGGTCGGTATTTTGTGGAGAAATACCTTTTACTTTGAAAAAGTTCAGAAAGTTTTGATCAATTAGTATAAGTGATTGGAAGTGTTCTGTTAGAATAACCGGTATTTCACATGCAAAAGTCGATCTGATTTTTTTTAGTGCAAAGACAATTTTTCGACAATGTGTGTGTGTGTGCTGGCATTGTCACCTATTATATTTGAGGTAACTTGAGATGCCAGCCCGTCATACAGTACAATGAAATCCTGGTCTTCGCAGTTGAGGTGGGAATTTGTCCAAATAGTTTTGCCTTTAAATGAATCAATTCCATAATTGTCAGAAAGTTTCATCCTGGTTCCCATGGGTAGTATGAAAACATATTCTTTGTTATTACCTATTGCTGTTCCTTCTGATATAAGTATTTTAAATTTCGCTTGTACCACAGCATCCTCCCGTGATTCTTTGTCGTTTTTGAATGTTACGCCTTTGCATTTTCCGAATCTCTCTACTGTTCCAGCTACTGTGTGTGATATTAAAAAGGTTTCGTTTAGTTTTATATTTGATGCTCTTCATCCTAATGGGAATGTGAAAGCTTGTCTCTGATGTAATTCTGAACATCTGGCACTTCCTAGTTCGATAATTTCTGAAAAATATCCACCCTCCACCACTTGTGCGTCATCAAATGCTGAACATCTAGTTATTATGTAGTCAGCAGATCCGAGACATGATTTAAAGTGTATTGGATAAGTTTCTGTTCTTTGTAATAGTTGTATTCTGGGAATTTGTTGTACTTTTGGAGCAGTTGGTAAATCGCAGAAGTCGACTCCAAGACTGTCGAAAGAAGTAATGTTCATTTGGTGCCCTCCACAATCATATTCGATGAATCCTTGGACATTTGAAATAGCCAATAGCAGGATAAGATTTTCAAACATTTTTTTTTTTTGTGGTATCTGTTGATAAAGGGTATTATTTTTATTAAAGTTTTTTTTCATTGTATATATGATTTATTGGATTATTCTATTAAGTAAGCAGATTATTACTAATGTTAAACCTGAAATGTATTATATTTTAATTGTTTTTAATTATTAGACTATTTAATAATTATTTTTATTTTGTTTATTTTAGGTTTTTTTTTTTTTTTTGTTACCCTAGCTTGTTAATATATTCCTATTATTATTTTATTAATTTAAGTTAATTACGGCTAATCTTTTGGGGTTCTATCTTTCCTTTCATAGACATATTACCCCTTGAGTTCTGTAAATAATTATTTCTATTGACTTATTGTATTAATTATAATTCAATGTTAATCCTATTTATTATTATGTACTTAATTATAGTGTATATCTTAGTTATAATTAATTTTTTATTAATAATTAATATTTTTCTTTTGGAGAACAAATTATCAGATTTGTTATTATGGCTATCTGTTAGAAAAATGACGGCATCATTTAAGATTTGCTTTATTCTTATGCTGGGTGTTATTCTGCTGTTAATTATATATATATATATACGGTTATTTTCATTTTCTACCTATTGCACCTATTGTGTCTACAATAATACCTAGGATTGTACCTAACCTAACATTATGCGTGTTTGTTTATTATTATTAATTAATTAATAAATAAATAATAATTTGATAAAACAAAAAAAAGAAAGAAAAAAATAAAAACAAATTGTAAAGAGGGAAAATTATTCCAGAGATTTTGAAATGTTCGATTTTCATAAAAATTCTCCTTTCCGCCGTCTTAGATTTATTTTTTATTGAATTGTCTCCATAATGTTACCGCGTCGTTTAATATCTGTCTGATTCTGATGGTGGGTGTGATACCGTCGCGTCGTAGACAACGTACCGTACGAGCGGTCGTGTTCATTTCCGATGATTGCGTGATCTATTTTCATTCTGTCGTCGACCCTGACCGTCAAGCATTTGAAAACAGGTGTTATTATCTTATTTATTATTTCGGATTTTTCCAGCTCAGGTTCATCAATGATAGATTTCGTGCTGAGTGAATTTAGGTAATCTCTGTTGCTGTTTACACGATGGAGACAGTTATCGTTATGGAAAATTTATAGGTATTTTAGTACGTCTAGTGTGTAGTTTATTGAAAAGTTTGTTTCCAGCTCTTTAAATTGTGCATTTTTTAGGTTATATAGGTCAAAGTATAAGTTTTTGTTGGCCATGGCATTTTGCCAGGCTGCATCCGGAAGTTTATCAAGTTTTTTTTTTAGTTTTTCGTCATTAAGTGCCAGGTCGTTTCTAAATATCGGGTCTTTGAGGAAATCCCCGATTTTCAGAAACGGCAAAGTGCATACGAACATTTCTAACAGTGTATGAATCTTTTGGATGGGGTCCAAAGTTTGTTACAAAATTTTAAGAAAAATTCAGAGCCACACACACACATTGCAGCAATTCATTCTTTGTAGTTCCTTTTCCAATATTCTCCTCGAAGTTTTTTGTTATTTTCTGATTGATTTCCATATTGTCCGGTATGATGTTCATTGCCATTATCCAGTAGTTATTTTTTTCGTCGATGAAATATTCTGATATTATTTCAGTAGTTGCGATACCTGTTCTTTCAGCCACTGTATTTTAAAAGTTGTTTGGTTCGAATATCTTCTGTAATTATCGACTTGTACCAGATAATATGCATTCTTCTCCTTGTTCTTGTTCTTCCTTTTTTTTTTTTTTATTGGCTGTGGTTCCTTTTTAATAATTTTAAACTGTTCTTTATCAGGTAGCCATTGAAATATGTTATCAGATCTTCTAAAATCCTTCCTGTGTGGTGGAAACCTTTCCTTGTAGAGGATTTGATTTTTTACAGCCTCCATATTTCTTTGAATTTTCTATTAGAAGACAGTCAAATTAAAGTGGAGGTTGTGATGGTGTTAGCGGGGAAATCCCGGAGTTTATATCGATGGGGAAGGCGTGTATATATTTCTGAGACTTATAATTATGGTATAATATTTACATATAAGGGAGAAGATAAGAGAAAAAGTAATAATAAATAATAAAAGGAAAAAAAAAATAAAAAAAAAAAACCATGGGATGTGATACAAGAAAGTTGTGTTAAAGAACGCGCGTGTTCCTCATATAAAGTGTGTATTATTATAATATTGTGTTTATTATTGCTAATATTAATTTTATTATGAATAAAATGCCCATTAAACCCGATACGAAATTGCCTAGGGTGGTGAACCAGTCCCACATATTGTATATTTCGTTTTCTATTATGGTTTTGTTTTCTTATCTGGAAAGTGTCTGGTGTATCCGATAGCAGAGTCGTTCCATACTTTATTAATATTTTTTTTTATAATTATTATCGTTTAACATTCATTTTGTTTTTTTTTTTTTGTACATTATCGTCGTTATCTTGTTAGTTACATTGTAATATTGTATTTATGAATATTTGTACTTATTTACCACGCGTGCATAATATAACACTAGATGCTCTGTATGTAATAAATGCTCTATACGTTGTGGATGCATTGGATGCTCTAGATGCTTTGCATGCTCGGGATACTCTGTATGCTCAGGATGCTCTGTATGCTCAGGGTGATCTGTGTACTTGGGATGCTTTGTAGGTAGTGGATACTCTGTACGTTGTGGATGCTCTGTAGGTAGTAGATGCTCTGTGTTATGCTATTGTGTCACTCGATTTCGATGAATATAGTAAATACCTAAAAGAAATTCTGCGCGATCTAAAGTATCTCTCACCCTACTAAGGATTCTGTTTGGTTCGTAAAATTTCCCACTGGAGGGATCACTAGAAGAACTATGAGGATCTGATAAAATTGTATCAATATTATTGTTTGACAACAAATCCGACATACAATAGTGTAAAAGTCTCACTATTGGAAAGTAATGAAAAGATTTTATGTACAAAAACAAAAAATAATAATAACAATAATAAATAATAAATAAATAAGCAATAAAACTAAATTAAATTTGTTTGCCTTGTAATAATAATGAGAGATATCAAAAATGAAAATAATACCATGTTAAAAATAAAATAATATTGAGAGACAACAACACCAAAAATTAAAATAAAATAAGCGTACCGAAGTCCGAAACAATTATTGCGTAAAAAAAACAATCGAAAAAAATAAATAAATAAACCGTAAAACTTACAGGACGATGCTGGATTTGTATGGATGCATGATGATTTCCGTTATTATTGTTTACCACCTGATAACGTGATTGCTGATAACAGTGAGGTAGTATTGTTCTGGACGTAGTGACGGCGTATCGGTGGTTGATACCTCCATCCCACTTGCGTAGTTGCATGACGGCGGCGTTGACAGCTACGAAGATGCTTCCACTCCATTTGAACTACGACGACGCGTACAACGACGTCGACCTTGTCCCACCCGTCCGACGACGGCGTATACAGCAACGATGCTCCGGTCCCTGTCGGCGGCGGCGATGTTCTGTGTTCCTACGATGACGTATTAACTGGTTGGTTCGGGGGCAGTTAACAGAAAGAAGATAAGGGCATTGGCTGAAAAATGGCCGCGTCGAATCTGTTGCCAACTTAGAAATATTTAAAAACGTAATGAAAATAGTTTTTATTTGTTTGATAGGTAACACTATATTACAGAATAATATATATATATATATATATGACTATATTATGTATGAAATGTGAACGTGGTGAACATAAAACCAGCAGAAAACATAAATCATACATTGTATCCTTATTCTATGCATTGGGATTCGTACTTTATATTTTTGTCAATATATGTAGTTATTGATTTATTATATAATATCTCAGATAACAGTATACATATAGTTGTATACTAATCACAGAATATTCTATGTATTAATGTTGAATCTATGATTTACGAATTACAATGTCATTTGATATAATTTATTAGTACATTAGCGTGTCCCGTGGAGACAAACTATTAAAGGTGAGTATTGTTTCATTACGCTTAGGTTTGGGTCATATTCCCAATGTAAAACATTATTTTTGAACTTTGAAAATTAAAAATATATCCCTAGAACTTCCACATATATTATTGTTTATTATAAAAATAAAAATAAAAATACGAGTAATTGCAAGTGAGCAAAGCGAAAAATTAAAAAAAAAAAAAAAACTGATGTCTCATATAACTCGTTAAAATCTTGAATAAACGACAATACCGACATAAATAAATAACGACAATAATAAATACTTTTTCATTTTCACCCGTTATTTTCCACCACCTAATCCTCGGTTCTTTAACTATATTTTTCTTTTTGTACACCCTCTTTTTCCTACACCAAATATCCATAACCATTAATCTATGTTGTGCTGTCACACTTTCCCCAGGGATCACCTTACAGTCCTTACACTGTTTCAAACCCCCTCTCTTCCACATAAAATAATCAATTTATGATTTGTTCCCTCCACTCTTATAAGTTATATAATGCTCTTCCCTCTTCCTAAAATAAGTGTTCACAATTGCTAATTCATATGCTGATGCAAAGTCAAGTATTTTTTGCACTCTATGCACTCTATGCACTCTATCATAATCTATTCTATCACAGCCTACATGTCCATTCATATCCCCACCAATTACAATATTCTCATTTCCTTGTACTCCTTGCATTACCTCATCCATCTCTTGCCAGAACCCCTCTTTC